>APFE031110635.1:131387-145365 GCA_000404065.3 Pinus taeda
GCGCAGGCCGTGGACTGTTTCCCTCTCTAAGGGTTTTAACCATGTCAAAATACTGGTGTATTGATCTGTGATCTGTTTATGAGCGGTGTCCTTTTGGTGTTCTGTCTGAGGAACTTACCCTGTAAATTCCTACACTTCCCCCTAGTAGCTTTACATAAATTGCTTACATGTAGAATTATAGCATTTGATCAGAAAGTTATGCCCTCTAGAATTTTAATTTGACACCACTTCCTCCTTCTCAAACTTCCATAGCTCCCTTCTAAATTTTTCGATAAATTTTCTTCCAACGACTCCCGTTTTAACTTGCCTAACGCATTCTACTCAGAAGTCCCTTTCTTCAAACTATTCACACGCCAAATTCCAACTTTTGAGCACAAATTTATACCCATGAGAAATTCAATTACTCTCTCTCTTCTTCAATTATTGAAGAATTGTAAAAATTAATTAAATCCACAAACTAAATTTATTCTTTAACCCCATGCCCATTCAAACATTCATCCTTATTGGGAAATATCTCATGCCTTCTTACACCTAGTCAACGTGTCTCTTTCTGCTCTCATCTTTCATGTGGAATAGTTGCAAATACACATTGGGGTCCACCAAGCACTCATGCAGCCAAAATTTAAAAGAAAACACACACACACACACACACACACACATATATCCAATTTGTATTGATGGTCCCACGGTTTCAAATTATAAGGATAAACTTATGACAACCTCATATTATATATGCGTGAAAACATCTTTATACACACCTCCATGGGTTCATCATAAACTCACAGTACCATGTGCCTTTGATCGAAAATACAAAATAATTCTCTCTCTCTCTCTCTCTCTCTCTCTCTATATATATATATATATATATACACACACACACACACACACACACACACACACACACACAAGAACCTTTGAGTTGCAAAAACATTTGATGTAATTAATATGTAGGCGCGGGGACCTTATACCCATGCATCAACATAATACATAGTTCACAATTCAAATTGTGTGTCTGTGTGTGTTCTTACGTTTAATAATATACATAAAAATATACTGCAACTTATCCTAATGGATCGATGATGTATGACCCATGTACATGTCCAAACAAAATTATAAGGCTCATAAGGTTATCAGAGGAGGTCTCTACGCATTCTTCTAGGTGATTATATTGACTCCATATAATGTTGTGGGCCCTCTCCAACTCCTAAAATCATTTCTAGCATGTTGCAAGTGGTCCACTCCTTACAACTACACATGAATCTAGGACATTTTCCATGATAATAGACATATGACAGCTCTCCATCACTACATTTTTCCATACCGCCACTTTGTCAAATCACTACATCTCCATATATTATAACTTTGTATTATAAATAAAAAAAATCATATTTCTTAATTTTCTTATATTTTTCAATAACCTTAAACAATCTTTCATCTTTTGCATTAATGAGCTGTTAATCAAACAAAGTGCAACAATTCCATCATTTTAAATTTACCATGCCTCACCTTAAGGCTAGTAGATTTTTTAATCACTCACTAAAAAAATTTCCTATGTACCCTTTTACTATGATTATGAACCTGAATAATATTTACATCAATGAAATTATAGATGGATTAAAAATGGATACCAAAATGAAAATTTAATGATTAGAAAACATGATGATTTGATTTCATCCACTCATTTTAACTCTTACAGATTTGCAAAAATCATGCTGAACGTGACAAAATAGTAACAATAATGAAGTACAATAAATTTTCTTTAAATCATTATTATGATCATTTATTCATATATATATGTTTTCAAAATCATATTAAATATGTTTCTCATGAATAATATATTACAATTCAATCTTAAAATTAAAAAAATAAATAAAAAAAATTGGAATACATAATATAAAAACATATAATAATGATAAATGTATTTTATGAGTAAAATAACCTTAATACCTACTCAATTTAATACTTCATTCTAATTTGTATAGCAAAATATTATATGCAATTATAAATATAAATACAACTTTTATAGGATATATGGATCACGATAACATATTTATTTAAACATTATCAATGATTGAAGAAATATATAACTTAACATTGCATAGATACTATCATATCAATGTGGTAGTAACTGCTATGCCACTTTCTTGATGGAAAAAAGATAATAGATATCATTTATTTTTTAAATGTTTAAAACACTTAACAAAAACAAAAAAACAAATATATTTATAATATAATTATGAAAATTTTAATATATAATAAAATATTATTTTTAAAATCAATATATATATAATATAAATAATAATTTAAAAATTATAATAAAACATTTTATATAAAAAGATATTTATTACATATTTATTTCTATAATAATATCAATTTTAAAAATAATATTAATTATTATTATAATAAATAAATAATTTATAATCAAAATTAATAAACATAACCTTAACTTATTATTATAATTTATTTTAAATTTAAATATTATATTAAATTCTTTTAAATATTTTTAAATTCATATATATATGATATATAGATATAGAATATATATATTCATTATAGATGTTAGCATAGATTATGGGTCAATAGGAGTTCAAGCGCGATGGGAAGACGGAGGTTTCGATCACGGATCTGGACGGAGCCAGGTCCTGACTGATCAGGGTTAAGGTTATCATCGGGGGCGATGACTGCAGGAGGTAAACAACGACGCTCATGTTTGCACAGTTATCAGCTTAGGAGGAACAGGCAGCTAGAGGCGTTTGTTTATTGGTTGGGGTGGACAGCTGTGAAAAGGGTAAAACCTCTTTGACATTTGCGCCGGCAGTAAACCCGTTCTTGTTACAACCCTATCCTCCGTTTTTTGTAACCATGGTAAATTCCAACGAGATAGTGGATCTGGACCCGGTCTTGGAAGACATACTGTCAGTTTGGGGTAAAGACCCGACAGCAAAAAACATTGAAAGGTACTTTGGAGAGACTGGGTCTTGCAGATCTGGAGCCCTCTCACCAGAAACGCACAAAATTCATCAATCTTACATTCAGCTGACCCAAGGATATGAAGAGAATGCGATTTTTCATCAAGATTTCCTCGGTGCTCAGCATTCAACCAACCCAGGTGTGGGTTCCTCGCTTGCAAGCCTCTGTCATTCGAACCAGGGCCGAAGAGGGAAACTGCCCTTAGAAGAACCAGTATTATCCGGGGGCCTAGAAGATATAGTAAATTTCATCAAAAGCGCCGAGCGACCGGGTGAGGGAAAGGCTGGGAAACCCTCATCCATAACAAGGGCCTCTATCGGGAAAGAGCAGGGCATTCCAAAAGGACATGGGTTTCGGCCGGTTATTGCAGCACCCTCAGATCCTCAAGCGGGAACTCATGAAGAAGCCCCAGGTTTTTAGGTAACCCTTCCCCTAACTGATTTTTCACCTCAGGGGGCTGAGGATCTCCCTTTCTCTAATAGACCAGAGTCGGGGTTCAATCCCACAAACCCTAACTCAGATAGGGTCGACACAAGCAGAGAAGATAGGGAGGAGGATATCAGCAGAAGGAAAAGAGGTGAGAAGCGGAAAAAACACAGACCCATTGGCGAGCAGGAGTTGGAGGGGAATTTGGTCCTAGGGATGGAGGTGAGCATCGAAGAATCCTTGGAGGTGGCTGAATGCATAGTGGTGGGCAGAGCGCGAGGGAAGAAATTCTCTCCTAGTTTCCTGCAAGAATGGGGAGAAAAGAACTAGATGGTAGGGAAAGAAATGGCTTTTGAAGCCTCCACTTTGGTCAAAGGTTGGTTTATGTTCCGTTTTTACAGCAAAGATGCGGCGGATTGGGTTATCTCAAGGAACTGGGTGATTGGGAATATCCCTGTCCTATTGAAGAAATGGTCACCGCTGTTCGATGCAAGCCGTGAAAAAACTGATGAATACCTTGTCTGGGTTAGGGCTCCTGGCTTGCCCCCTTTTTTATGGACGGAATCAGTGTTCAAAACAATGGGGGATAGGCTGGGAACCTATTTGGAAGCTAACATGTCCTTCAAACAAACTCGTATTAAAGCCATGGCTCGAATTTTAGTCAGCTTGAACCCTGGCAAAGGACTTGCAAAGAGAATAAATCTGCAATACAAAGATATGGTTTTCAAGCAGCCATTGGACTACGAATATTTTCCCTTCAGGTGCCATAGGCGTCACGAACACGAGCATCTGGCAAAGGAATGCCCTATTGGAAGGCGAAGGCGGCGATCTTAAATGGTGCCGGGGCAGTGGGAGAATGTTTACAGTCCTTTTCAACATGTTCATGGTCAGAGCGTCCCACCTGAGCAGAATGATGCCGATAAGGAGACAGTGGCCCAAATGGAAGTGTTGCTGTCGGAACAAGACACTCAGGACAATCCAGTTACCTCGACAGGAAAGGTATCAGCCTTGGAGGAAGCCTCAGCAAAGGAGCAGTCACCCGGAAGGACACCGCATTCGCCTGAAGGAATAATGGATATGTGTTCTGACTCATCCATTCCCCCAGTTCATATAGCTAAATCTATGGATGTATGTTTGGAACACTCTCATTCGAATATTCTTGCTCACTCAAAAAAAAATGAAAGCATTTTAAATCAAGAAAAAACTATCGAGGAACCCAGCATTGAAGTCATTACGGCCGCATTACCCTCCCTGGATCTGAACAGTGAAGGCATTTCTATTGATCCTGGCCCTTCCGCTCTTCTCCCTTCATGCCCTTACAATCTGCGTTCCCTCGATCACAAGCCAAACACTCCTGTCACCGTAGGAGGTATTGGGCCTCTTCCCACCCAAATTCTATCTAGGAAAGAAAGAGGTAGGAAATCCAACCTCTCCATGGCGCAGATAAAAGCAAAGTTCGATGTAGCAGATGGAAAACAACAGTCTATAACCGGGGCACTTAGAGCAGCGCAACCCCATGAAAAGGTTAACAAATGATCCTGTCCTCATGGAACTGTAGGGGTTTAGCCAGTAAACCCAAAAAATTGGCTCTTAGGGAGATGTTTCTAAACTCTAAAACTGACATCCTTTTTCTCTAAGAAACCCTTGGAAGAGGAGTTGAAGTGGAGACAGCCTTAAATGCCTTGATGCCCGGGTGGAGATTTTTTGCAATCGGCTCAGAAGGTCACTCTGGTGGGTTGGCAATCGGTTATAACGAAGGAAGGATAAAGGTCAGCAATCTGTGGGGGATGAAACAGGCCATGGGAATGGAAGTTCAATCCTCTGAAAACGCCTTTTCTTTCACTATATGCAATGTTTACGGCCCTTGCCAGGATAGAGTGTCTTTCTGGAATGATCTGTTGTCAAAATCCTTCTTGAAGGGCAAAAATATGGTGATAGGAGGGGATTTGAATTTCTTTATAGGTAGAGCGGAGGCTTGGAGTCCTTCGGCAAGGGAAGACCCTTTAACAGACTTTTTCTTAAATATGCTCTCCACCAACAATCTTCAAGACATAAACTTGCTCAAATTAAAGCCAACTTGGAGAAACAGGAGAACAGGGGAGGCTAGGGTGGCAAAAAGGCTTGATCGTTTTCTCATTAATGAGGAGCTGGCAGCCAAGATCCCTATGTTCAGACAGTGGATTGAAGAAGGAGGGCTATCTGATCACTTCGCTATTTTTTTAGAACTCTCCTCTCCCCCTCCCAAGCCCCCTACCCCTTTCAAGTTTAACTCTTCATGGATTCAAGAGGGGTCTTTCATAAATCTTTTCAAGCAATCTTGGGTGCACCCAGAAGCCAGTGCTCCAGAGGATAAAGGTTATTTGTTTATGGAAAACCTAAAAAGATTGAAAAAAGCCACTATAAGTTGGGCAAAGGCAAGAAAGGAAGCCCAGAACGAGGAATTCACAAAGATAAGTGAGGAATTAAAAAATCTGGAAAGCATAGAGGAGGATGGCTACCTGACACAGGTCTCAAAGGAAAAAATTCTTCATCTTGAGAAACTTAAAACTAAAATCCTCCTAGATAAAGAAGAAGAATGGCATTTAAAGAGTAGGGCAATTTGGCTTAAAGCTGGAGATGAAAATACCAGGTTTTTCCACAATTATGCCAAAGGGAGGAAATCAGCAAATACTATATGGGGCCTAAAAAATGAAGAAGGAAGGGAACTGCAGACTTTTCACTCCTTGTCAGAGTTAGGTCAGCGGCACTTCCAAAAGCTCTTTGTTGATCCAAGAGAGACTACAATTGCTGAGGTAATGAGGACAGCTCAATGCTTCCCGAAATTCTTGGAGGAGGACGAAGCAGAGGATTTATTCGGTGAAGTTTCAAAGGAGGAAGTGGAAGCTACAATAAAATCGATGGCAAAAGAGAAAAGCCCTGGACCAGATGGATGTTCCATAGAGCTTTTTCTCCACTTTTTTGATCTGATAGGAGCTGAAATTATAGAAGTGGTGGAGGAGGCCAGGAAAAATGGAGAAGTCTATAGCCCTTTCAACACCACGTTTATAGCACTTATCCCTAAGAAGGAAGTCCCAGAAAGTTTTGAAGACTTCAGGCCAATTTCGCTATGTAATAGCATCTATAAAATAATAGCTAAAGTGATAGCAAATAGAATCAAACCAATCTTGTCCCATCATATATCAATGGAACAATTCGGGTTCTTATCGGGGAGACAAATTCATGAAGCCATTGGAGTTGCTCAGGAGGTCATGCATAGTGTGAGGCAGAAGAATAAGAAGGGTGTTGTCATTAAAATCGATTTATCTAAGGCTTATGACAGGATAAATTGGTTATATCTCAAGTTGCTTCTAACTCATCTCGGCTTCAAACCAGCTTTCATTAGCTGGATAATGGGATGTATTTCGAATGTAAGCTATGCAATTCTCATCAATGGAGCTGCCACTCCCTTCTTCAAAGGCCAAAGGGGACTGGGGCAGGGATGCCCCCTGTCTCCTCTGCTCTTTCTCCTAGTTGCGGAAGGTCTCAGTCAGCTGATTGATAAGGCCAGAAGAGAGGGGAAGGTAAAAGGTATTGAGGTAGCCACAAATTTATTTATCTCTCATCTCCTTTTTGTTGATGATATATTGATCTTCAAAAATACTGAGCACATTGAAACAAAGGAACTAAAATCTATTTTAGATTTGTTTCTAAAAGCTACTGGCATGCAGATAAATCATAGAAAATCCCAGCTGATTATGACAGGTCTAGCAGTTCAAGAGAGGGGCAGGCTTCATTCTGTTCTCCCTTTTCAGCCTAGTACACTGGAACTACCTTTCAAGTACTTGGGTTTCTGGCTAAAGCCTAATGACTACAAGAAGGAGGACTGGAACTGGTTGATTGCAAAAATTGAATCTAGGATTTCCCATTGGAGCTTCAAATGGCTTTCGAGAGCGGGTCGCTTGAGCCTTATAAAGTCTGTGCTTTTGGCCATCCCAGTTTATTGGGCTTCTTTAACGTGGGTTCCCAAAGGTACCATGGACAAGATCAGAAGACTTTGCAGCAGATTTCTTTGGGATGGTTCCAAGGAAAACTCAATGCTTCCATGGGTGGGTTGGGACAAAGTGGCAAGGCCCAAGGACTGGGGTGGTTGGGGGATCAAAAATCTTCCAGACTTCAGCCTTTCACTGGCAGCAAAGTCGGGATGGAGGCTAATAAAGATGGATAACCTTTGGACCAGAGTGTTAAAAAGAAAATATATCAACCCGGTCCCTCTGGAAGATTGGATAAGGAATCCGGTAAAGAGCAAGCAGCACGCATCAGTGATATGGAAGGCCACAGTGGATTCCTTCAAGGTAATAGAACAAGGCTTGGCTTGGAAGATTGGAAATGGCAGAAATTTGAAGATTGGGAAAGATCCGTGGATCGGCTGTAATGGAAACTATGCCCTATCTCCCGGATTAATTAGGCATCTAGAAGACAAAAACATTCTTACCCTTGACCAGGTGGAAAAGGTGGGTCACTCAAGTATCTGGTGTCAGGCATGGAAAGATGGAGAGGATCTACAACTGGATCAGAGGTGGTGGAATGAATGGTACTCTTTTACTCAAGAACTCGCTCGTTCCAATGTAAGATTAAAAGACAGTCCGGATAGCCTGATCTGGGCTCATGGAGAAACTGGCGATTATTCCCCCAAAGACGGATACAAGTTCATTCAATCCAGGAAAGGGTGGGGGGAACCAGAGTGGTGGGCAAATCATATTTGGAAGCTCAAATGCCCAGCTAAGGCCAGACTCTTTCTCTGGTGCCTCCTCAAAAAGAAAATTCCTTCCTGGGATATCCTCCAGTCTAGATTTATGTATGGCCCTGGGAGGTGTCCCCTCTGTAAAAAAGAAGAGGAATCAATAAATCATTTGTTTCTTCAATGTTTGGAAACTACAAAAATCTGGAGGGAGGTTGAAAAACTTTTGAACAAATCATTTCAGTGGGGTAATCGGAATCTGGACGAGGCTTGGTCAAACTGGTGGCAACATTATCCGAATGGGAATCTGAGAAACCTCCCGCCCATAATTTGCTGGGGAGTCTGGCTTGCTAGGAACAGAGCCATTTTCCAAGATCAGGGAACCCAGCCTTCTGTCATAGCCATCCAAGCTGTCTCCATATTCTCCTCCATCCCAGAGCCAGAAGAAAAAAGACCTCAAATCCAAAATAAGACGGTGCAAATCAAAGACGGTATCCCTTGGGCGTTCTTTGACGGAGCTTCCCAAAACAACATAGCTGGTGCAGGAATCGTTATTCATATCAACGCAAATCATTCCCTCAAAGCATCAGTTGGTTTGGGGTCCGGAACAAATAATTTTGCTGAGCTATCAGCCCTGAGACTGCTTCTATGTTGGCTTTTTCAAAGGAACACTTTCACTATTCAGATCTTTGGAGACTCCCTCAATGTCATAAACTGGGTTAACGAAAAAAGTTCTTGCAAAAACCAAATATTGAAACCCATGCTAGAAGAACTTCAGGTATTAAAGTCATCTTTTAACTCCTTCTCCATATGTCATATCTACAGGGACAGCAACGATGACGCGGACAGGCTTTCTAAGGAAGGTTTGCAGCAAGCTTTGGGAGGCTGGAAAATAGTGGAACACTACCATGGACAAATCCATGCATCAGATGTGCCGCCTTATTTATAATCTTTCAGCTGATGTTTTTGTTCTTTCTTTATATTTTTATCTATATGCATAAACTTATTATCTCAGACTTCTGCTTATACTAAACACTGTTATATCTCTTATATATTTTTTGTGGGTTGTTTTCCTCTCTGTTGAGGAGACCCAAAGACCTGTATGTCTAGTTTCTTCATGTTTCTGTTGACTGTATCCTCGGTCGAGGTGGTTATTTAGACTTGGCTGTATTGTTGCACCTGTGATCTTCAGCAAAACTGCTCTGCTTTCTACGGTCCTCATGTCAGAAAGAGTTTTTTTGCTTTTTTGATTGCTTTGTTAAGCAATTGGCAAATATGGAAATGCTGAGCATATGCAATGTATCTTTTTATTCTCTTAATAAAAAGACCGCTTTTTCTTCGGAAAAAAAAATATATATATATTCATTATAATGTATTGTTTTCTATATAATGAAACTTAAATAAATTAATTTATAAAACAAAAATATCCAACTTCGTATCCTCATGTTCAACCATAAAGATTCTCACATGCAATATTCAAAGAAATATGCTTGGTTAAGTGGCAATTCGTTAAACATGACTTCTCGTCTCCAGCACAAACTTCACCTTTATCAAAAAGAATGCGCCCTTTCAAATGTGATGGGCAATCACATTTTCCTCTTTTCATTGCAAATATTGTTTGTGGTTTGTCAATGACAAATGAGAATGCATACAATTTGATTATGTACAACGCAACAATTAAAAAAAAATTATTATATTATTATATAATTAAGTGATAAATATTATATTATATATAATATATTAACTAGTATATATTTATTTTAATTATATAAATTTAAATATAAGCAGAGTTTTTTTACTAAAAAATATATATGTGTAATTTTTTATTATTTAAAATTGTTTTTTTAAATTCCATATATATAATATAGAGAACCAAACTTTAAAAATATTGACAATTAATTTTTTTTGATGTGTAACATCACATTTTTATCAGCACAATTTAAAATGATTTTTTATGATTAGAGATATATTTTAAGTAACTTCATATTGAATATTTTATTATATACAATATTAAAATATTTTCTTTTAACAATATTTTTCTATATATAGATATATGTGAAGTTGATATCTATTTAAATTAGTTAACATAAATTTTGACATAATTTATTTAAATCCTACCTTGAAATATTTTTGAAACAAGTTTTTCTACTTCTAATTACTTTACATGAAATTACATTACATGCATAGTGTATTTTTATATTTGTTTATAGGCCACATTATTTTTACTTACACATCCCCTTCATAGCTGTAGAATAAACCTTTAGGCTCAATAAAATAGCTATTGGGTAATTTTGACTACACTATAGGTATACTTACTTTATATATATTGCAACTGATTGCATTACAACCTATCACATATTGTTCCACTATTTATCTCTTTTAAATTTATAACTATTTTTATCTTTTTATCTTTTATTAAAATCAGATAAAAATCGGGGTGTAGTTTAATTTTTTACATTTTTGATAGTGTAGGTTTTCACATTTTGAATTTTGAATTCACATTTCTGTTTGTAATTTCTAGAAATTTTTTGTTAAATCATTTAAAATTTGAAATCTCAGGAATACCATACACCTATTGGACACTCCACTAATCATCAAGGACAAATAGTTTTTTGAGTGAATATAAAGAATACCAATTTAGATTAAATAAAAATTAGAAAAAACTACTAAAATAAGAAGCCAGTTTATCTTTTATTAAAATTCCTATGATATTTAGTTTTTTTTACATTTTTCACAACATAATAATGATATTAGTAGATTAGGTTTTGACGGTTTGAATTTGCTGCTGGAAAAATTGTGTCAAATCCTGTGAAATTTCAAAAAAAAAAAAACTACAGTTCTAGTGGACATTCTACACATGATTAAGGATAGATAAGGTTTTTAATGAATTAATTTAAATTAATTAAAAATTAAGAATAACTACTCGAATAAGGATCTACCAAATAGGAAAACAAGAAATTGTGATTTATAAAACCCAGAATATTAAGAAAATGAATAATTTCAAAGAAAGATCAGTGTCACACATTCACCGTCTTTTTCCAGAAGCAACCAGCAAAAATAATAATTCAAACCCTTTTAATTCTGCATGGTCATTACATTCATATAATTGCTTATGCACTCCAACTATTCATCGTGCCACATAAAGGTTAGCTCTTGTTTTGTCAGTTTGCATATCAATTAGCTTCAATCGATTAAAGTAGCGGAATCTACCGATGAATTTGATCTATTTAATGGTTTAGGTTGTCTTATCAAAAGGTTTTACTGGATATGAATTTGATCTATTTAATGGTTTAGGTTGGCTTATCGAAAGATTTTACTGGAGGAGAAGCAGAGAAAAAAATCTAAAGGTATGAAAAAGTTGGTACCTGATTTAGTGCTAAGTGATTGGAACATTATGACTAGACGAGATTCCTCCCCTACTATATAGGTCGGTCGTTTGCATGATGAAGGTGCATGACTTTATAAAATTGGAGTTGTTTCTCGTTTGTATGACTACAGAATTCGTGGCTTCTCTTACCACTTCTGTACATTGAGAAGATAGTTGTACCAGAAACTTTGGACAACTGCGAAATGGATCAGCTGGGCCTTTTTCTGTAATAAACCACTAAAAAGAGACAAAACAGTGAATAACAGGCAGGCACTATATGCAGGGAAAAGTATTAACAACCCTTACTAATAAAGTAAGAACGTAGAAGGTCTGCAAGTATTTGCAGCTTTCTTCTTTCCTGGGCCTATTCATCTGTTAGGCAAGGGAGGGAGTACAGTTTTATTGGAATATCGTAAATTCCAAAATTATGTGGGTAAGGGAAGCAGACACTTTTTTAGTGGATGGATTCGGAAAATATGCAGACCACATTGTTGGTGTGTTGCCTAGCCGATGCAGGCCGCTCTCTCTGAAGCGAATCAAGGAAAAGGGAATCCAAAGCGATCTGATAACACCTACAAATCACTGACACAACTCATCCTGGTTGAGGACACCGTTCCTTCTTGTTTCTAAAATGAAGTTGAACTTGTGGTTCTCGCTAGTGCTGCATGCAGACAAATAAACATGTTGGTGATATAACTTTCCTAATAAATATCTGAGTTGTCTATAATGCGATTTTTTGGAGATTTTCGTGACAGAATCCAACTGAAGAAATTGAGGTTAAATCTTGATTTGTTGCAGTTAAAATGGGTTTTTAACTGCATATTTGGATTTAGCACTCTGAAAACCCCTGAGATGCTTTGATTGTGCAAAAACTAACTATCAAAGCTGAGGTTCCAATAAATCGCTGTCGGGAAAATCCACCGAAAAAACTTGGCATTATAAACAACTGCATAAATATCTTGGTGATAGAACCTTCCTAACACAATAGGTCACACAAAACCCTAAGTCACTGAAATTGCGTTTCTGGTTTGATCGAAGTAGTATAACGGCCCAACGAATTGCTTGCTTTCCGTCTTTTTTGAGCCTTATGGAGAGATTTTTTTATGATGAAACTGCAATTCACATTATGAGATCGTATTTGGTAGATATCACGTTCATAGAGATTTGCACGTTGGTATATTTATTTATTTTTTTAAACTTAATTGGTAAAACAGTAATGTTGGAGGATGGAGACAGACCTATGTTCTGGTGTTATTGTTTATCTAATAATGTTATTATATCTAATATCAATATATTGTGTAATATATTGTGTAGTTGTTATTTATCTCAATATCAAGATATTGACATTTCACATTTGCAAGTTGGTATATCTATTATTTTTTTTTAAGTAATTGGTTGAGACAGAACCAAGTTCAGATGTTACTATTTATCTCCATATCAAAATATTCACATTTTCGTGCTCTTTCTTAGTGTTTATACAGATTTGTATCTTAATATCAAAATATTCACATTTTCTTGATTAAGTTGGTAAAATAAAAACTAAATTTCAATTACTCATCATTATTTTCAATATTATATAATCCATATCAAAATTTTAAAACATGTTTTTCAACAATAATTACATCAAAATATCATCACAAAAAAAAATATGTCTCAAAATATTTTCAATATGTTCAATTTTTTCATCACAAACTAAAATGTCTTTCCAAAATAAAACTTGAATTGAAGTTTGTCTTTCAGGAATAAAACCCGGATAAAAGAGAACTAAAGTGGCTAGCCACAACACTCGCTATTGTCCTTTCACCCCGGATACATAAATTTCTTTATGTATTCAATGAATTTAATAATAAATATTACTAAATTATGAAAATATGTATTTTGAATATTAATCTATATTAAAAATGACTTGGAGTTAATATTCCTAATATTTATTCTCAAAAATTTCACTACAAAAATCTTAAATTACTCATCAATAAATTAAATAATAAAATTAGAAAAATAAATTAATTAATTGGAGATTAGACTACTCCTTTGTTACCTGTCATAATAATGTTCTATCTCACAGCTAAAACTAGCTCCAGGTGTGAGCCTATCTATATCCCGTGCATCTAGATTCAGATTATTCTAGATTATGCAGATATTGGATTTTTGTTCAGGTGACTTAAGAGTGAGCAGAATACATATAACTTTGCCAATCACAGTCAATAATGTTTGCTTCATGATAATAGATATTGTAGATATATGGTGTCCAATATAGGACGCCAAATTAGAGTCGTAATAGAGTTAATAGAAGATGTCTATGTTATAAATTATTAGAGGTGGAAAGAAATAAGGATAAAATGTTAATTATTTTGTGATTTTTTTAAATATAAAAAAAGGTTATTTTTGGAGTAATTTATTTGATAGAGTACCTAAAGTTATTAGGTAGATTATTATGAAGTTTTATGGTTTTGATTAATTTATATATATTAAAAGCAGTGTGGTGTAATTAATGGTAA
>APFE031110635.1:153726-170489 GCA_000404065.3 Pinus taeda
TGTTATATATATATATAATATAATATAAAACCCAAATCCTCAGTTACATAAAATTTAAAATAATGTATAAAATTATATTTTTAATTATTTTTAAAATATTATATATATATATATATATATATATATATTCAAGGAAATCGTTATAATTTGAATTTATATTATAGTAGTTTTAAGGCTAGGTCCTTTTACATGTTCATTTGATTATTCTAATTCATTTTTTGATAATTTAAAAAAACACTTTTATTTCTTCTACACTTCGTGCTTAGTGTATTCCTAATTTTATAACAGTTGAAAATCTTCTAAAAAACTTCTAGAACTAGTATATAATTGTGGTACATATGTCAAAAGAGAAAGAAATAAACTAGTCTATATGTGTTGACCCTTCTTCAACATTGTCTTCAACAACTACCTCATCTTCACACTCCAACTAATCAAGAATAGTAAGTTTAGAAGATCCCTTGTCTTCTCAGTTTTCCAAGTGCACCTTAACGTCCATTGATCCCCTTTGCACTACGGCTTTAAGTTTTTCCAGCTAAAGTCCATCGTGTCCACCTTTACCTACATCCTTTCTAACTTAACTTGAAGAATACAAATTTTTTTATTAACAAGAAGCATTTGACCCTGATTGCGAGAATCCAACATTTTTCTTTGATGGTTCAGCAAAGATAATATGTGCTCCATAGTGATCGCCATGTAGTCAAGTTCGCTCATTATGATGACATTCTCCTACAAAATCATATTTTGTGTTACACCTTCCATTTTCTTTGCTGCTTGTTGACTAGAAGTTTCACCTGTAGGATTATTTAACCAGAATCACATCACTTCCCTAGGAAGAGAGACTCGGCATGTCCTATGAATTGTGTTGCCTCTATTTGTTGCTCCCGTCATAACACGTTTCCACTCACTACCATTAAAAAACTGGCCACCTTCCTCGTCCTCAGTCTTTGTTACTAGAGATTGATATTGTCTCCATTACTATGATGGAGATCAAGTGTGTTGGATTCAACTTGCAAATGGATACTTCCATCCACATCTCCTCCATGCAACTACTAAGGGTGGTTCCTGGCCACTAGTTTTCCCCATCCTTAGCCAAGTGTGTATTGAAGTCCAAGTAGCAACATTTAAGAAAAGCCATTATTCTTCTTGTGCGCATTTTGAAAATTTATTCAGGAAATGACAAACTCTTGTGTATATACAAAGGGAGTCATGAGATCCCACTACTCCTTTACTCATGCTTATAACACTCATTTGATCATGTGCCTAATTTGTTATTGCAATGGTCATGGCAATGGATTAGATATACAACTTTTATTCTCTTGGGTTAACATCCCTTACTCCAATAAAACACCTTTATTCTATAAAGTGTCTGATTTGGCATTCAGATTCCTTTTAGCGTGAAAGAACTTAATGGTCTTAGATTTTCCAATTTGGTTGTTAATCCTCTATAGAATTGGGGATTGATCATTGTTGTATATTTTTTTTTTTAGTTTATTCACTTGTTGGATGACCACCATAGGGTCCCTAAATACCATCACATGTAGTATTTTCTTTACAATGACTATTTCTAGCCCTTGCCACAAGGCCAAGGATTTTGCTTGGTTATTTGTAGTGATCCTTAATCTCCAAACATATTGGATCTCGATTTCTTCATCAAAGCAATAGATAATTTGTATTGCTCCTACCTCCTCCTTTTATATAAATATTATATGGATAAACAATATTTTTTTGATTACCTTTTTTCGTTGTCAAGTTGTCTATGTCCTCTGGGACTGGATTGCGCTCGGCCTAGGCCACACCAATCGTTTGGAAATTTTCCCATGGAGTTTTGAACTCATGACCTTCACATCACAAAGGGACTTAACAATAAACCCCATCACCGCCTAATGGACAATTTTTTTATTACATATATGTATTACATCTTTAATATTTCATAATCATATAAATATTATTATTTATATGTTTCTATTTAATTAATATATTATTATTATTATTTGTCCAAGGGAAGCTCAATTGAGATCCAAGTTAATATGACATCTGAAAATAAGAGATCCAAGATTCCAATCCCTAGTTGTGAACCAATTAATGAAAGAACCACAAGCAATTTGATATACAATTAACTATAAAAAACTTTTCATAAAAAAAATTATACTTAATTTTTTTAATACAATCACAAATGTCAGTATATAATACTTATTATTATAATATATTAATATATTACATCCAAATTATATATATGAATCTTTGAAATATATTATCTCATTAATAAAATTTGCAATAAATAACACTTATTTACATTAAACCATATTTTTATAAATAAAAAAATTTTTTTCATTATTTATATATATTATATTTTTATATTTTATAATTATAAATGTTATTATTTAAAAATTTTATTTAAACATATATTATTATTATTTAAAATAAAATCAAATTGTTTGAAAACCTTTCCCAACAGGCATACGGTAGTTTGTTTCCCTAATTTTTTTCAATACCTACAACAACATCCCATAATGAATACTTATTTTTTATATATTTAGTATAATCCCATCTGAAATACCTCAAATACAATTTAATATATATATATATATATTATATTATAACATATTTATTATATACTATATTTTTACTTTTCTAATACTAATCAACCAATATCCAGTAATATAATATTCATATATATATAATCCCATCTAAAATACGTCAATTTCAGTGTGATATATCCACAGACTACAAATCCAAAAAAATATACCGCATATGATAAAGCAAAGGTGGATAATGGGCGCCATAGCCGACCAGTCCAACTGAGCTGTACCTCTTGACTTTCCCATTTAGTAGTCAACCTCCTACTCCATAGTTTGCACTATAGAAGAAGTGATGGGCATCTCCCTCCCTATAGGCAAACGGTAAATCACCTCACTTCTTTCTACGCAATCACTTCCTTGCATAAAGTTATTATTATTATCATCATTATCATTATAAAATAATTGTAAAATGTTGCGCACTGGACTCACGCACTGTGCTCTTATCAATCGAAGAATGGCAGGTCGTTTTGTATTTGTTACCTCCCTGATTCATTCAATCTGCTGGCCCGATTCCATATTTTTAAATGAGGCAGAGAGAGAGACAATCACAGAAAAGACAAAAGCTGGTTCATGACTTAAATTCACATCACGTGAAGTCCGTATCAAATTTTGATTTCGGCATCTCTTTACATCCCATCAAGTCTGCGTCGTTTGGAATTTGTTGTTTTTATATGTCACAGGAAGCATTGGATTCTCCATTGGAAAGATTCTATGTTCTGCACAGCTTATGAATGACGCAATATACGGGAAAGCCGAGCACTCCGTACACTAAATTTCTCCTCTAATAATTTAACAAAAAATTTGGGAACCCACAAATTTTAGTTCTTTCACCCCAAGAAAGTCATATTTTTGTACTTTCCAAAAATGCTTATATTCCGATCAAATTTGATACCAGAAAGGCATAGTTTTATTACTGAAGTGTTTGTACTTTCAAAAAACATTGCTTACAAAGTAAGCAAATGATGAAAGATTCTACTCATATTCCGAGATTCCTCATTGGAGTTCCATGAATAGCGCAATAACTTTTGCACACAATAGTTAGATTCGATATCCTTGCATTATTCCATGCCAGAAACATTAATAAGACAAAACATTACAGAATATTAACTACAGTAGCTATACCATTTTTGTGTGTACTTTGCAAGTGGTTGGATACCATTTTTGTGTGGATGTTTCAAGTTCACAACCAGATTTATCGTCAAAGACAAATATGTATTTGTAGTTGAAAAGTATTTGTAATTAGATAATTAAATTTTAAATCATCAAACTTTTGTGTCTACTAATTAAATAATTAAAATTAGTAACAGTTTTAAGAGTATCCTTAAAAACAACTAGAAATTTATTTTAACTTTTAATTTAAGAATTAGATGTTTATATATATATATATATTATAGATTTTTTATTTTATAATAATGTAGTTTATAGGACTTAAATGTTGGAGATTACTTAGAACTATTTAGCATTTTATTTTATACTCCAAAAAGCATTAAGAGAAGTTTTCCAAGATCGGCATAGTTGTGCTCGTTTAAAAGGCCAAGAACGCTGATAATGTGACACACACACATAGGATGATGATGAGAACTAGTTTCTACTAAGACCTAGTATGGTTTATTAAACCTTAGGAAAGGTAAGGAGAGTACTTGGTTCTCTCCCACACACACATGATGATGATGACAACGACTAGCTTCAACTAAGACCCAATATTGTTTAGTAAACCTTAGGAAAGGTAAGGTGAGTACTTGGTTCTCTTGATAATTCTATTTTTGTGCTTTAAGAGAAGTGTTTTTAAATCATCATTGTTTTGATAAGTGAAAAGGTTAGGAAAGTACTATTGTAGCAGAGGATGTGGGTGTATGCAAGACACTCTAAGAGAGATTACTTTCCATCTTTAAACCTCTAAGTATAACGAAGATTACAAATTCTTTCAATCCAGTACATTATAGGACTTGTCCAACACCCTTTTTCACTATGAAGCCCATGAGAGTTTGTTCTTATTTTAACAATGTTCATTTTCTTGTTTACTCTATGCAAACAAAAGAGGTTCTTTTGATCTTCTAGATTATGATTGATTTCATATAATATCATAGTTTCTTAAGTCACTTCATTCTTTGTCACCCACGTAGAGGTTGTTGGACCTGCTAACATGTCAGGGGATCTCCTCAGTACGAAGTACCAATTAGACCTCAAGCCTTTTGGTGTAGGAGTCCCAACAGTGGGTCGTATGGTATCACCTTGACCACGATTTCACATAGAGGCAAGTAAGATGTCCCTATTGGTAGCAAGGGTGTGATAGTTGCGGCAAGAAAAGGAAGGTGCATGAACGGTTCTAACACATAGAGAGTGGGGTTAGTATGCCCCTTGGAAACTAGTGACAGCACGTGGCTTGGAATGGAACAGACGAGCGAAGATGCATCACAAACTAGAAAGCAAGTTAGCTAATAATCCAAAGTGATGGTTAAACCAATCAGTAGATTTCAGTCAGATTCATACATACCTATATAGAATATTCTATGCATGCATGCGTAAGAAAACAGATACATATATCATTTAGAGTAAACAAAATAATTGAAATATAATACGACATATGCATGAAATGTGTTGGCTCTGTTATATTAAGAAGTGTAAGTTCTAGCCATACAATACATTCATGTCCAACCACTAGTTCTGACATTGGAACGTTACAGTCACAATTGTTTGCTCCTCTAAAGTGATATACTAGCTCTGCGTAGTGGAGAAGCCAAGGCTCATTACAATACTGTCCAAGCTCTCTCTAAGATACTCCTATCGAAAGTTTGGCTAACCAAAATCCTCTACAATGAGTTATGAGGGACTATTTATAGCAAAGGGTGGGGTAGCCCTTGACATTCCCTTTTTTGACCGTTCATCTACCCTCATGACTCTTCATCTACTCTATGATTGTTACATCCAACTATTAACACTTGAACTTCCACTTGACAAGATGTTATATACAATCTGCACATGTACCCATGTGAGATAAAATGGCTTGAGCAAGCCATGCAAAACATCACTAACACTGAGACAATTGTTGTAGTGAGACCAACTCTTTGACATCCTTTAGATGGTCGATGGTGGTGAACTGATGCCAAGCTTGGTCGTCCATGATGGTGTTTGCGCGCTCGATGGTGAGGTATTGTTGAAGCAAACTCTTGCCTCTGTTACATCTAGGTACACTAATATGGCTCCTTCGTCCAACTCATCTGATACCATGTGCATGGTCATCCTAAGTGTGACTAGAGTGGCAAAATGTTAATGCATAGTGTCTACGGTGATCTCCAAGCATGTGATGGTAGACATGTGCATCAACTTCTCAAAATACATGTTAAATTCCGATTGGACTTGCTTCTTGTCTTAGCCTCGGTGAGTGTGCCAAATGGGTGGGATTGCATGCGTGGGCACAATGACATGCATGTTGCTGAATTCCCTTGCATGTGATCAACAATACTTCTCACCTCGTATACTTCGTGCCAGCTACTGGGATGGATCCATAACTTGTACAAGCGATGTTTCATCCGTCTATGCATGTTTCGCTACCTACTGTACCTATTCATGTTGCAACTCATTCTCTCGTCTATTCAACTCATGTTCTTCCTTGAGTTGTTGCTACATCGCATGCAAATCCTTCTCTATTTTGTTCTCTGCCTTCGTGCGATATTCATGTTGAGAAGTAACCTCATAGCCTCAATCACCAAAGTTTCTTTCGTCATGAGTGGATCTACTTTGAACTTGCAACTTTGCTCTGCCTTTATGCTGTCAACAACATTCCTCTTGCATTCGTCACGTGAAGGTGTGCTGTCTTCTATTGTTGTTGATGGTGTCACTCGTTGTGATGTCGTTTTCATTGATCTTGATATCATTGTCCATGAAAAACTTGATGTCTTCATGGATAGGCAAGTTTATAGACACTTGACCGACTGCATCCCCAGTTGTGCTCTTAACAGTGTCTTTGACTCTGCTCTCCTGGAAGTCGTTGTACTTGTGCTATTGAGAGACAGAAAAACACATGTGATGCCTGGAGACATAGCAACACTCATGGTAAGAAATTTTTCAGTCGAAAACCAAAACAAACTTGAGGACTGACTTGCAACATACGTTGTGATATTAAACGTTGGGAGACTGATTGCCAAAAATATGCAAAGCATAGCCCGGGTTGTCGAGAGGTTGACTTACTATTGGAACTATGCAATACATAATCCAACATAGCCTGCTAATGACTGAAATTGTGCAATGCACAATTTCAGTCAACACTGACATGCAACTAGCAAATTGCATTGCATAGTTTCTGGGGCCAGTAGGACATTGCCTCCAAGAATTGTGCAATTCAAGCCTAGAGGTTAGCTCTAGGCCAGGCTTGTGTAATTTCTAGAGTGAAGGTAGAGCCTTCGCTTCCGAAAATGTGTAGTTCTAGCTGGGCAAGGCATAGTTTGGGCCAAGGCAACCCAATCCGTCTGATGGACAACTGAAAACATGAGAAGTTTGAATGAGATTTAATATCTAGTTGATGAGTTTTGATAAAATCGAGGTTGTGAGGCACATGCCACAAATCTTGGAAAAGTGACACTTGGTGGTAGGTTTCTAAAATGATCCTTGCATGTACCCTCCAACTGCTAAAAATAGATCCCTGAATCAAGTGATGTCCTTGCATGTTGCCTTGGGAGAAGCCATCCATGCATGCAAATCAGTTTTTCTTTGTCTCGGAGGGAACTAGTCAACCTGAAGGCACATGCCCTAGTCTACGCAATGGAGAAGCCAAGGCTCGTTACAATATTGTCCAAGCTCTCTCTAAGATACTCATATAGGAATCTTGGCTGACCAAAAGCCTTTACAATGCGTTATGAGGGACTATTTATAGTCAAGGGTGGGGTGGCCCTTGGCATTCCCTTTTCTGACAATTCATCCACCCTCATTACTCCTCATCTACTCTATGATTCTTACATCCAACTATCGACACTTGAACTTCCACTTGACAAGATGTTACACACAATCTACACATTTACCCATGTGAGATAAAATGGCTTGAGAAAGCCATGCAAGACATCACTAACACTGAGACAATTGTTGTGGTGAGACCAACTCTTTGACATCCTTCTGATGGTCAATGGTGGAAAACTGATGCCAAGCTTGGTCGTCCGTGATGGTGTCCATGCGCTCAATGGTGAGGTCTTGTTGAAGCGAACTCTTGCCTCTGTTGCATCTAGGTACACTGATATGGCTCCTCCGTCCAACTCATCTGATAGCATGCGCATGGTTGTCCTGCATGTGACTAGACCGACAACATGTTGATGCATAGTGTTTGCGCTAATCTCCAAGCATGTGATGGTGGACATGCGCATAAACTTGTCAAAATACATGTTAAACTCCAGTTGGACTTTCTTCTTATCTTGGCCTCGATGAGTGTGCCTGATGCGGGAGCAATCAACAACAAAGCAAGCAAACGTGGACCAGAGGATCAGAACAAAAGAAAAGCATGATTTAAAGGAGAAAAATAGATTTAAAAAGGATAAAGCAGATTTAAAGTGTGCATGCATGAAGCTTCTGTGGAGAAAATCAGGAGAAGATAGGATTGATCCTTCCTAAAATTCTTATATATATGTAATGTGATAGGATGTGAGATATATCTTTTGTGAAGAAAATTGTGAGTGGGCAAGATGTAGCCCAGCTTGAATTCTGTTTTAAGGCTGAAAGGCCTTAATTTTGTAACTGTTTTATATAAATTATGAAAACACGTTCGAGTGTTACTGTATATGCATGTGTTTTCTATCACCATCGATCATTTCAGGGTCGATGGCGATGTATATATATTGTTTACCTATTATATGTGATTGTTCTGTTGATGGCGGAATTTATTAAACTGTGTGATAAATTAGGATTGTTGTTTATGTTCTTCTCTTATTAGCAATGTGTCGTTCTTATTTGGCTGGAGAATGAAGATTCACGTTTTAAAAGTTAAATCGCTTCTGTTTAGGCTTGTGGGCCATAACCCACAGGTCCAGGATCAAGATTTTGAAAAAATTTGGGATTTTGGGCAACCCCCAAGTTCTCAGTTTCATCAGGTGGTATCAGAGAAGTAAAAGATTCTGCGGAAAGAGGTACAGTTGTGTTAAAAATGGAGAGTTTATGGCCTTGCTATTGTGCAGATGGTGGCAGCGGAAGGTGAGAAGATTTGCAACAACCTAGAGAACGATGCCAAAAGATCGAGTGCGGAGAGCTTGGTGAGGTATCGTGTAACAGAGGAGGCTGTTACTGTAGAGGTTGGTTGCAGCTCATAGAGTTCTAGTGAAGGAATGCAGTGGATAAAATTGCTATTATGAAGACCAGAAGCATATGACCAGGAGGTCATAAAGTTTTGTGCCTCGGGAGTCTGATGCGGGAGCAATCAGCAACAAACCAAGCAAACGTGGACCAGAGGATCAGAACAAAAGAAAAGCGTGATTTAAAGGAGAAAAATAGACTTAAAAAGGATAAAGCAGATTTAAAGTGTGCATGCATGAAGCTTTTGTGGAGAAAATCAGGAGAAGATAGGATTGATCCTTCCTAAAATTCTTATATATATGTAATGTGATAGGATGTGAGATATATCTTTTGTGAAGAAAATTGTGAGTGGGCAAGATGTAGCCCAGCTTGAATTTGGTTTTAAGGCTGAAAGGCCTTAATTTTGTAACTGTTTTATATAAATTATGAAAACATCTTCGAGTGTTATTGTATATGCATGTGTTGTCTATCACCATCGATCATTTCAGGGTCGATGGCGATCTATATATATTGTTTACCTGTTATATGTGATTGTTCTGTTGATGGCGGAATTTATTAAACTGTGTGATAAATTAGGATTGTTGTTTATGTTCTTATCTTATTAGAAATGTGTCGTTCTTATTTGGCTGGAGAATGAAGATTCACATTTTAAAAGTTAAATCGCTTCCGTTTAGGCTTGTGGGCCATAACCCATAGGTCCAGGATCAATATTTTTAAAGAATTTGGGATTTTGGGCAACCCCCAAGTTCTCATTTTCATCAGTGCCAAATGGGTGGGATCGCATGGATGTGCACAACGACATGCATGTTGTTGAATTCCCTTGCATGTGATCAACAACACTTCTCGCCTTATCTTCTCTGTGCCAACTATTGGGATGGATCCATAACTTGTACGAGTGAAGCTTCATCCGTCTATGCATGTTTTGCCCCCTATTGTACCTATTCCTGCTGTAACTCATTCTCTTGTTTATTCAGCTCTTGTTCTTCCTTGAGTTGCTGCTATAGCACATGAAACTCCTTCTCTATTTCATTATCTGCCTTCCCACGATCTTTAGGTTGTGACATCACCTCATAGCCTTAATACCCAAAGTTGCTTTCGTTATTAGTGGACCTCTTTGAACTTGTAGCTTTTCTCTGCCTCTATGTTGTCAACAACATTCCTCTTGCATTTGTCATGTGCAGGTGTGTTACCTTCTATTATTGTTGATGGTGGTTCTTGCTGTGATGTTGTTGCCATTGATCTTGATATCATTGTCCATGAAAAACTTGATGTCTTCATGGACAAGCAAGTTCATAGACACTTAAGCGACTGCATCTGCAGTTGCACTCTTAACAGTGTGTTTGAATCTGCTCTCCTGGAAGTCATTGTACTTGTGCTACTGAGAGACAAATGAACACATGTGATGCTTGGAGACATATCAACACTCATGGCAAGAAATTTGTCAGTCAAAAACCAAAACAAACTTGAGGACTGACTTGCAACATATGTGTGTGATTAAGTGTGAAGGTTGCACGATTTTTGTCGAGAGGTCAGGAGACTGATTGCCAAAACTACACAAGGCATAGTCTAGGCTATCAAGAGGCTGACTGACTGCTAGAACTATGCAATGCACAATCTAGCATAGACTGCTAAGGATTGAAATTGCGCAATGTGAAATTTCAGTTACCAGTGACATGCAACCAACAAACTATATTGCATAGTTTCTGGGGCTACTATGACACTGCCTCCAAGAATTGCACAATGCAAGCCTGAAGGTTAGCTCTAGGCTAGGCTTGCACAATTTCTGGAGGGAAGGTTGAGCCTTTGCTTCTGAAAAAAGCGCAGTGCTAGCCAGGCAAGGCACGATCTAGGCCAAGGTAGCCTAGTCTGTCCAATGGGCAACTGAAAACATGAGAATTTTGAATGAGCTTTGCAATTTCTGGTTGATGACTTTTGATAAAATCGAGGTTGTGATGCGCATGCCACAAATCTCGGAAAAGCGACACTTGGTAGTAGGTTTCTAAAATGATCCTTGTATGTAGCCTCTAGCTGCTAAAAATAGATCCCTGAATCAAGGGATGGCTTTGCATGTTGCCTTGGGAGAAGCCTTCCATGCATGCAAATTAGTTTTTCTTGGTCCCGGAGAGAACCGGTCAACCTGAAGGCACATGCACCAATCTACGAGCTTGGGATGAAAATCTGCATAGTTTCTAGGCTGAGTAGAGATGGCTGCCCTAGAGGGATTATGCAAAATCTGGGAGGAACATGTGACTATCTCCTAAGATTCTGCAATTTCTAGGCTGAGCAACTATCCTGGGTTAGATCTTGCAATTTTCATAAGGAAGCCTGTTTGACTGCATTGCGCAATTTCTGAGGCCAACAGGTTGCCTTGCTAGGTTTTCTCAATTTCTTCTAGCTGTTAGGCTAGCTATCATAGAGAGATGGCACAATTTAAGGGAGTAATCGGTGACTACTACCCAGAATTGTGCAATTTCTGTGCTAAGCAGCTATCCTAAGATGAACTATGCAATTTTGAGAGGAAAATTGTCAAAAAGAATTACACAATTCTGGAGCCCAGTTGGGTGTCTTGCTGGGTTTGCACAATTTCTAGAGGAAAGGTTGGTTCCCCTCTAGAATTGCGCAATTCCCAGAGGGAGCTTCTTAACCAACAACTGATACTAAGTTAGGAAAGTAGTCTATGAAGGGGGTGGAACAAACTTGCACGCATAAGCTGATGAGACTCTATGAAACAACTGAAGTTGATGTGCTTGATAGTGCTGCAAGACATGCTATTGAGGATGGTCGGTAGGAAGGCTCCACAACGAAGCTTAGGAAAAATTTGGAGGGCGGTTGTAGCCACTACAACAACCCCAAAATCGCTCCCTAAACTTAAGTGTAATAATATGTTTAATATTATCAGTATTCTACAAAGTGACCTCTTCCTTTATATGTCGATGATTTATCCAATACTTGAAATATTTATGCCAACCTCATTTGAGTTGCAAGTGTTTTTTACTATTTTGAAGCAATTTTATGGTGCAGCACTTATAAACTTAAACAAAAAAATTCCATTAACTAAAATCATACTCCAAAGCTTTAATTAAATCAAAACTCTCAAACTAGAATTTCACAAAAGATTGCATAACTATTTATTTAGAGGAGAGAAGTCTCTCGAATCTCTTCTAGAGAAACTTCCTCCTAGATATTTGGAGGGATTTGAGAGCTATCCTCTCAATTTTAGAATACTATCCTCACTTTCCTATCTCCTAATTAATTTTAGAATGACTCGCTAATTCTAGAAAATCCTAGATTATTTAATTAAATAATTACATAAAAATTAAATATGAGATGCTCCTGCATCATACTACTAGGGAAGAAAAATTTCATGGCCTTGTGACCATGAGTCTTGTTGTCTTGTCTTTCTGGATCACATATATAATTTTGTTCATGTTCCTATCCTTCTACATATACTTCTCAAACTTTATTGTAACTCCACTCTTGCTTTTTTGTCCACTCCTACTTTTCTGACTGCAAAACATTTGTCTTCACCATGCTTCTGCTCACCATTTCAAGAGGAATTTTACTAACCATGAAAACCGTCGAAAGAAGAGTACATGACTAGACTAGTATACCTTCCCTTTTATCCCATGTTTGTAAACTTGCTTCCTAAACTCTTTGCTCTACTCCAATGTGTTGATTGAAATTTGTCTTGATGTTTCCAATGAATTCTTCAACCTTCAGATTTACAAAACAAATTAGAAGCTTTCCATCCTCACATTCTATCTTTGGTTCATCACCCCTGATGAGCATTCCATTCAAGGATTATTCTTCATCTCTGATAAGAACAAAATTTGGATTTTGTTCTCTTTCTTCATCTTTCTCAATCTTCATGACAATTTCAAAACATTGTTCATCACCTATATAAAAACCTTTGTGAGTTGCTTCCTCATACTCAACTGCTTCAAGTTCTTTCTTCAACCTGTATCTCACCTTCTATCTCTATTTCTTTAAACTTTGTATGATGTCATAGAATTCTCTATCATAATAAGAGTATTTTTGCTTGGCTTGATTAAGTTTTCAACTATAGCAGGAAAGTGGTTTTCCTTTTTGGCTTAGAACAACTCCTATTGCAGTTCTACTGGCATCAGTCTCAACCTCTAAAATTGTTTTTGGAGTTGGCCAATTGATTATGACCTTCACTTTCTCCTAGCCCATCTTTAGTCCTTCCCTTGAAATCACAAAGCCTAAGTACAATAGTTATGTCTTCATGAAACTACACTTCTTTAGATTGATTGATAATTTCTCCTGTTGTAGCTTCATTAAAACCATCATAATATGTCTTAGACACTCTTCTTTTGATTGACTATGGATTAAGATATCATCAAGGTAAACTATAATAAAATTTCCAATGAATCCTTTTAAAACTTCATTCATTAGCCTCATAAAAGTGTTGAGAGCATTGGTAAGTCTGAAGGGCATTACCAACCATTCATATAAACCATTATTAGTTTTAACTGATGTTTTTCATTCATCACCTTCTCTGACTCTAATCTGATGATATCCACTTTTTAAATCTATTATATAAAAATATGCAGCACCACTTAGACAATATATTAGATCATCAATATGAGGTAATGGAAACATGTACTTCATTGTAACTTTTTTGATTACTCGAGAATATGTGCACATTCTCCATCCACCATCCTTCTTTGGAGTTAATATTGTCGGAACAACACATAGACTAAAGATTTCTTGAATAAGACCTTTATCCAGCAATTCCTGCACTTGATTTTTAATCTCTTCATTCTCTTTTGGAGTCATTTTGTAAGCTTCTTTGTTTGTAAGGCTAGCACCTGGAAGGAGATCAGGCAAGTCATCCACTACAATATCAATAAATTCATTCAACATGTTTTTAATTTCTTTTGGAAGATCATTCAAATTTGTACTTGTGAGGACTACCTTTCACTTACTAATCAAGGCAAAAATTATCTACTCATGCTTGATTTCTTGAAGAAATTCTTTGCCGCTAAGTAACATTACCTTGGATTGGTTTTCTTCTAGTGCTTTGTCATTTTTCAAAGGTAAAAGTACATGCTTTTCACCATCCTTTTCAAAAGTGTAGGTATTGTTCCTTCCATCGTGCATTGCTTTCTTTTCATATTTCCATGGCCTCCCAAGTAAGATATAATATAAATCCATAGGCATAACCTCACAAATAACTTTATCCTTATAACTTCCTATTTGAAACTCCACTTCACATTGTTCATTAACTAATATATGATGTCATTTTTGCAACCATGATACTTTGTATGGAGTAGGATGTTTAGTTTTCTTTAAATTCAGCTTTCTATTGTTTCTATGGATACTAGATTATCAGTACTCCCACTATCAATAATGGCCTTACAACATTTTCCTCCTGACTTACAGATAGTTCTGAACAATGTTTTTCATTGTGTAGGTTCTTTTACTTCTTCAACATATTTTAGTAAAGTTCTTTTCATCATCAGGGATTCACCAATTTTAGGTGCATTTTCATGTGTGGAGGATTGTACACTTTTTGTACTAGTTTGTGTTATATGTGTGTTTTCTTGATTAGAACATATTTATGGACATTGATTAGCCATCTGAACAACTTTGTTACATATATAACATCTTACCACAAAATATCGACCTTTGCCTCTTTTATATGGTTTTCATCCTCTGAAGTCTCCTCTTGATGATTCTACCTGTTGTGAACTATTGGCTTCTTATCTTTGAAATCTTCCACTAAAACTTCCTCTGCTTGATTATCCTCGTGTTACATCCCTATAATACTAGTGATCTCCCCATTACTATTATCGTTGTATCCCTTATTTTTATTGTTTTTCCCATATTGTCCCCATATTTTTATTATTGTGCCCCATAGAATCTCACTATTATTATTTTTGTGCCTTTATATTATTATTGTTAGGCCGGCTTTGGTTATACTGTGACCCCTTAAACTCCTATATATAGAAAGGAGGTTTTGTCATTTGAATCATCTAAGAATTTTTCATTTGTGTAATGTAAAGGAGGTTTCCCCCTTGAAGAGGCTTATTTCTAAGGCATTGATCTATCTTTTCTATCTTTTTGTGAGTTGGCTTCATAACATTTGGTATTAGAGCTTTGGATTCTAGGGTTTCACTACTCCAAACAGGTCATCATGGAATTTTCGCTATAACTTTTATTCTGCAAAATTTCAAAAGCTAAAAAAAAACCCATTTGCTACAAAATCTCATGGAACCTCGGGCCCAAATTTTAGATATTGTCTTGCTATAATTTCAGATATATAATCTAAGGAAGTTAGGGTTTTTGTAGACCCCCGAACTAGATTCCAAACAGGTGACCTTGGGAAAATCGTCATAACTTTCGCTCTAAGCATCAGATTGAATTTTCATAAGAAGTTATAGAAAGATGATTGACTATAGTTATTTTGGGTATCATTTTCAGAACCTAAGGTTGAAACAGTGACCTGCAGAATGTCGTACAAGTTCACTCTACTGAACTAGTCTATACTCAGGTCATCATGGAAGATTTGGCATAACTCTTCATTGGAGAATCCAATATTCATTAGAATTATGGGGTTAGAAAGATTACTCAGAGGGTTATCGTAGGAAGAAATTTTAAACCTTGGAGATCAACAATTAGAGAGATACATCAGATTCAATTTCAAGATCCTACAGAGTGAAAAAAGATGTGTAGTTTTTTTAAATTTTTGAATAAGCATGGTTTGAAAAACTAGTTTGAAGGAATTCAAAGGGCATAGTGAATCATTATTATCGGTCATTGATGCCCCAAAGAAAGAAAATGGAAACACCTAGTAAGTAACCTAAAAGCTCTAGCATGATTCATGAAGAAGAGGAAGAAATGCAACATGATATATCAAAATTACGGGACCAAGTGCAATAAATTTCACTCGCACAAAAAGTAATAGAAGCTAAGATGGATGGTTTAAAGAAAGATGTAGAAGCTAAGATGTATGGTGTGGAAGCTAAGATGGATGGCTTAAAGAAAGGCATAGAAGCTAAGATGAATGACGTGGAAGCTAAGATGGATGGCGTGGAAGCTAAGATGGATGATTTAAAGAAAGACATGGAAGATTTGAATATAGATTTGACAAAGTTTCTACAAGAAATGCTTACTAATGGCGAAAGGGTAGTAAAGGAAACTCATGATGAGAGCAAAATAATTTTTAATCATGATTTCATATACTCTAACATTGGATCGAAGAACCACCATGTTCCAAAGATCGATATGAGGGAGTTTGATGTAAAAGATCCAGGAACATGGATACTACATATGGAGCAATTTTTCGATCTCCATAATGTGAAAAACACACAAAAGGTATGCATTGCAACTTTATATTTGGAACCAAATCAGTTTGTATGGTATTGATGGATTTTCTCTCGTAAACAAATTGTCACTTGGGCTATTTTTACAGATGAAATGATAGCACATTATGAGGATACAAAAAGCAACACTTTTTTAGCCAATTGATAAATCTCAAACAAAAGGTTCCAATGATGGAGCACATTGAGAACTTCCAAAAATTGAATATAAGGATAAAATATATTCCAAAGGAGCATAGGATTGATGTGTTCATAGGGACTTTAAAATATAACATCCAACATGAGGTTTGCCTTTGGGAACCAGATTCATTAGAGAAGGCATTGAGGTTGGCAAGAAAAATGAGAAGCAAAATTATGGAAGCAAGAAAGCCTACCACTCACAATCATAAAGATGGAAGTGTTGCTGCCCTTAGCCATCCAAAACCTACAAGGTTGACACCACAACAATTGGAACAAAAAAGAGCAAAAGGGCTTTGTTACAGTTGTGATAGAAAATACACTAAAGGTCATAAGTGTGCCGAGAAGAAATTATTTTACATAGATTGTGAAGAGGAGGAAGAAAAGGAAC
>APFE031110635.1:187675-207704 GCA_000404065.3 Pinus taeda
AAAAAAACAAACTAAAGTTACTTGTGTTTTCCTTTATGAGAGATAGATGAGATAGAAGTAGAGAGTACCAACCTCAGTGTTTTTCTTGTCTCCTTGCTTGTTTCCTCCCTCCTTTAATAGAGCTTTGCCACTCTTTCCTCACTTGTCCCACTTCAAAGAACACCTGTAGAGTCAAAGCAACATAATACCATCAAAGCATAGAGATCTATAACCATAAAAAAATATAGGATAGATGTATATTAACCATACAAATGCATATATCAATACAAGATTCAGAAATATACAAGAATATGGAGGAAAACTCAAATAGCTTTATTGGTAGAAGTAGTAGAAGAGAGGATTACAACCCAACAGTCTAACCCAGCACCATCCTTCCAACATGAAAGCCCTCTTCACCTCATGAAAAGCTAGATCACCCAAAACTATGATGTTTCACAGAGAAACCAACAACACTTCCTTACAAAATACAAAATTCTAGCCTTTAGATCTCTAGGATGAGGGATCCATATATAGATATTTGCAGGTGGGTGAATCAGCTTCTAGGATTTTGATTAGTGACATTTCTCTGATAGTTCTTGATTCCACTTGGAAATTTCATGATCTCTTACTCATCCCTAGGCAAATTCAGAGAGGCAAGTGTCGAATGAGTAGTTTCTAGAAGATTCTCTAGGTTTCTACCTAGAAAACTGCCTCTGCCATTTGTCTGCTCTCACTCATCACACCCTATAGAAGGGCTTTTCAGTATGCATCACACCCTCTATGTGTAATAGGTGAGATGCATCGCACCCTTAGCCTGGAGTAGTCTATATGGTCTAGTTTTCACTAGTTATGAGCAACTTTTCAGGGAGAAGTTCTGGGAAATGATGTAATCAACTGACCTTGTTCCTTTAGGGAATGAAAAAACACTTTTAGGGGCTTAGAAGCCCTTGGTTTATGGACATATGTGATTGGGGTTGCAGTGCCCAAATATGTCTATAATAGTTTCCCCCTAAAGCATGAGGTCGTAAATCTTCTGATGTTGGGTGAAATGCTTTATCATGAGAATCCGAGGTTTTTCGAATTGGAAGGTGACCTGTAATAAGATAAAATACAATACATTATCTTCATAATATTTTCATGATCTAGCTAAGGCAGGCATTCCCATGCTCAGCTTTATACATTCATTTTCATGTACATAGGAGATACAACGGTCTGTATGGTAGACTGATGATTTTGGTAGAGCCATCATCCCTTAGCTTGGATGATTATCTGTGCAGCTATGATGTCTTTATTTTCCTGAATATATCGTACCCCGAATGGATGAAACTAGATTTGAGGTCTTCAAACTCGTTCAATCTTCGCCCGATGTACAAGTCGATCCATGTGAAAAGATGTTTTGATGTCGAACATGGAAAGACATTGCCTGATTACCAGCCAATGATGTAAGTTGTTAATAGGTGTGAGAGGAATCACCGATAATGATAATGACCCTCAAGGTACTGTAATACAATTTACATGGTGTGAATACATGAGTTGATGTCGAACACCACATAAAATCTTTCGGTCAAAGGCCATTGATGTAAACCTGTCACTGGAAGTGAGAAACTTGCCATTGAGGCATGCAAGCTTCAAAGTACTAAAAGGGTTGTTCCTAAGTCAACTTCTTGGAAAATGAGCTGATGTCGACAAGAAGGGCCTTAATGAATCCCACATCTATGACACAAAATGGAGCAAATGATTTTGTGGAGATGAAAATGATCTGATGATACAAGGTTCAGGGTGGCGGTCATGAAAGAATGGGGTGTGAAGGTATTTCAGTGGATGAGGTGTAAGCTGGGTTGATGAATTCTCTGAGCGACTTCTCTTGAACATATCAGCGACACTGAAATGGATTGGTAGCGTTAACCCCAAAAGTGGATGGTAAGGAGGACCAATGGTGATATGACTGGTGAACCGAATAACCCAACCTGACTCAATCATGGTGATGGAGTAAAAGTGTCATGTTCAAGAGTGACCTACTACCAATAAAGTTCTTCAAGTTTTCTTCCCAATTTTTTCCTAGTCATTTCTGACCAATACCTCTTTATTTTTGTCAAGCTTGAGGAGGATAACATATGCTTGTTTAATAATTTTCCCATCGGGCAAACCTGTTGCTACATTTTAGTGAGCCTAGTGATAATGAAACTCGCTCTTGTCTGTAATGGAAAGGTTTGTCACTATTGTTTTAACGAGTTTAACGACAAAGATAACTCGGTTCTTTTCAATTTTAGAGAGTCTGAAAAGAGACGGAAAGGAAACTCCAATAATACTTTTTCGTAGTATAATCCCTTAAGTCTGAAAAAGTATAAAATAATACGAAAGGGATGACTTTTTTTATCACTTTAACGAACCAAAAAAGACAATCACTCAATCTTTTTGTGTCATGATCCCTCAGGTCTAAAAGGATTAAAATCTATAGGAGGGATGGCACTTCCAATCACTTTAACGAGCCAGAGAGGCCAATTGCTCGGAAATCGTTTTATATTTTACAAGTCTAAAAAGAGCTTAAAAGAGACTCGTCTTTGAGGAACGAGTAATATTTTCGGGTAGCATCTGGTTCTAGGTAAGGTTTGGAACTTTTCAATCATGGCAGTGTAAAGAAGGTGGCTAACAAAATCACTCATCACAGCTACTCCTCAAAAGGGTAAACAATCAAGTGGAGGTGAATGATCGGCTAAAAAGTGGAGGTGATGGTAAGAACACGACCAAGGCTCAAAATCTGGTAGTAATGCGATCACAAAGGTCATTTACCAAAAGTGGGTTCATTTTTTAATGAGCTTGAACTCTAGGGGAACATATGCTCATAACTAGGTTTATTTTTTAACGAGCTTGAACTTTGCGGAAACATTGCTTGTGCCAGTCATATAATAATGATATCTCTCATCATTAGGTTCATTTTTTAGGGAGATTGACCCATGCGCAACTTTGCTCTGGAGCCTTTTGTATGCAAGCTAGGAATGACCAGCTTACGAGGTTAAAGGGTTGAGAGCCTACAAACTATGAAAATAAAAGGTTGTTTTTCACTCGCATGCAAAAGGTTTACTTGCCCCCAAGTATAAAGAGAAGCAAAGTTTCTAGGTTACCATATGGAAGTTCTTGCATTAAAATAAGGTTGTTCCATCTGCATTTGTCAACAAAACACTTCCTTGGCTCTGCCCATTGAAATGGACAAAGGTGAATGGTACGAGCTTCTACTCTCATAACCTTTGACAAGGTAATCCTTTTCTATTCTAATCCCATTTTCGTAAATGGACGGGTGTGTCAGACTAGTCATATATCCTACGCGGAAACCTACCTTATATCTAGGGATTTCCTACCGAAGCAGACAAGGGCACATGCCCCTTAGGTTTAGTCACATTCATCGAATCACTCGCACCCATCAAGTGGACGGACTGGAGGTTGATGAGACATTCCTTGTGAAAAAAGACCATTTAGGGATGGTATTTGACTAGTTGCTGTGTTTGAACCAGGGAATGAAAGTTGGTCAATGAGCTGGACCATTCTGCCTTCATATGGGAAACACATCACTCGAAAGAGTGAGGAAACAATAGCTCCCATGATGTAAATGTAGTCACGCCCAAGGAGTAGATTGTAATCTATAGGTCCTTAGACTACCATCACATTTGGAAGGATCCCTAACGGTCGACTCATTCCTTTGTTGAAGTTTGATAGGTTTCGAATGTTAGGCAGAAGCGATGGCGAACCAAGCGCTTTCCAAGCAGTTGAGGAATGGATACTCACAAAAGCCCCTTCATCTATGATAGTACTAGCCATGATCATTTTGTAAGCTTGTACTATGATTCGGAATGGTAGGCGGGGTCTCCCTAGTAGATTCTAATTGAAGGAAACGGCTAGATTGCTTGGAGGAGGGACCGAATAAACGACCAGATGAATCTCTAACGAACTTCATTCCTGTGGTAAAGGAATGGATAGATTTACCCCAGGTTCATCGGATTCTGTGTTAACAAAAAGAATTTGAACGACGTCATTCTCATTCTCTTTGGTGATTGTATCATCTAAATGTGGACCTTCTGAAGACAAGACTAGGTCGACTGTCATCTTGACCTATTGACTTTGGTCCGGTATCGACTCAGAGGGTTTATCTTCAATGATAGGTGCTTCGACCAATAACAAAGGTGTGTCAGTCAGATTTTCAACTAGCGATGGACTCGACAAGAGTTTCTTGTATCCAAGAGGAAGCCACTGTGGTGAAGTAGGACAGTTATCCAATACTCTTTTAGCTTCGTCCAGGAACAGACAATGGTGGAGGGCATGATCGCCTTCACACAGTCCATAAGGAAATTTAGATATTTCTTTCTGTCCATTGACTTCATTTTCACTAGTTGACAGTGTACTCTCAACATGATCGTTAGAGGTTGAGGACACCAGATTATGCAAGTGGGGAGACCAGTCCCTTAAGATCTGCAGGATGTAAGGACAATCTCAATGATAGTGGTCTCCTTTGCAAATGACACATGGAGATTTAGGTTTGGATGGTTCAGTGTGTGGATTTTTGCCAGATGATGCATGGTTGCCCCCTTTTGCCATTGGCTTCTTCTTCTTCTTCTCATTCCCTTTATCCTTCTTCTCAGTTATTTGGTTTTTAGTATTATTAGTTTCACCAAGTGACAAGGAATAAGGAGAGGGAGAAATAAACGGAGTAGAAGGTTGGGAGGTAACTCTAGTATCACCTAGTTGTTGATTTGATTGCTTAGGAATCACGGTGTTTTGAACAACAGTGGTCGAGAAAAGCCATACTGGAAGGCTAATTGTAAGTCCTGGAAGGGACAAAGTAGCCATATGAGGAGCACCAACATCTCCCCAAGAGGAGAAGGGACTAGGATTCCCCCCAAGGGGAAATCCTTGATTGGTGGACTCCATTTTCTCAAACTAAGACCAACGATGGAACAATGATGTTATTCCAATTAAAATAAATTTTATGATGCTTTGACACAACTTGCTTTTTCAATTTTTAAGAGTTGAGAAAAAGCTAAAGATGACTCTAGTTGCCTTCGATTTTTAATGAGCTTGAAGTGACAAGTGCTCAGATGGACCTTTTCTTTTAAGGATATTGAAAAGGAACGAAAGTGACTACTATGGAAATCTAGACAAAGGGATTACCAAACCAATCGCAAAACTACAGAATATTTTTTACATACAGCAATCAATCTTCCCAAATGCCGTGTTCAGTGCATTGTGATCGATAGGGCGACAGACACGGCTTCCTGAGGATAAAAGATATAGCTTATTGTGGTCTCCCAATATATACTCGACGGTACATGGGAGCACAAGTCCGTACTGGAACTTGTCATATCAAAGAGGAGGAACCACCCAACCTACGATGAAAATGATAGTTACCAGGCTTTACGACATCAGAATATGTCTCTAGCCTAGACTTCTAGATTTTGTGCGTTAGGTTCCAAAGCGTTTTTATGTTCATTGAAGTTTATTTTACAGTTTATCTTTCTTAAGAAGTTTTCCTTTAAGGTTCACCGTGTGATGTAGATATACAATTCCTAAATATGCAATCTAAGATAATAAATAGTCGTTTACTTTTCTTTTTGCAATGAAAATCCTAGCTACTTAGGAAAGAGAAGTAAAATTCCTTCAACATAGAGTAGAGAGCACACACTAAGATGCACTATCCTAAATCAATTTCCGCATGTAGTCTAAATGCAAATGTACATGCATGTATTTGTTTTTCAGTTTCCTTAATGTGAGAATGAAAAAAATAAAACTAAGTATAGATCTAAACTATCTTTTCTCAAAGTGAAACTTTAGCAATTTCTTGTTCAAAAGTGAAAGGAAGACTAAGATGACACTTTCAATTTTGACTTGAAAATTGCTTTCGACACTTCAAAGAATTGATGATTCAAATCAAATACAATAGTAAAAGTGTAATCGACTCTCTACAAGAGGAATACTTTACGACACTCTTTTCTTTAACTGAAAACGACACTTGCGACACTTTCAAATCAAAAGACGACAATTCGATTGAGCTACTGTTTGCAAAGGAGAACTATAAATTATGAAAAATACATAAAAACATTCACAATTCTTTATCAATGGAGGTTGAATAATGCAAAGGAAGAGAGTTTCAACAGTGATATTTTGATTATAGACAGCAAAACTACTGAATAAAGCTTAAGACAATGAAGAGAAACCCAAAATCTGGAGGCAAAAACAGTCTCACTCAATCATCACACCTATAACACAGGGAAATATGGATGCATCTCACCTGCAACACACGAGAGGTGTGATGCATCCTAGTTGCTAATGGGAGACAGTGCGATGGTCCAAGGACAAGAATGAGATTGGTTTTTGCTCACAGTTTACAGCTAAGTTCAGGGGTTTAGGCTGAGATTATGATAGACAGTAAACACAAAGTACAGGGGCTGATCTAATGAGGTTATTTGAGCTACCATAAGGGCACTTAGGATGTTTGCAAGTCAGATGTTCAGTTCATAAACCAACCGAGAGATTGAATGAAGCAGTGTTGATCTACTTTGCAGTTGCATAGCAAAAGCAGTTCGAAGGCTAGCTGGCTTAACTTCAGGCTCTGTCTGTGGTTTATAAAGCAAACAACAATGACTAACAAACTAGTGTCCATTTAGAGTTGCTAGTCCCACTAAGATGGGTAGCTATCTTAGAAACAAACAAACTAAAGTTATTTGTGTTTTCTTTACTGAGAGATAGATGAGAGAGAAGCAGAGAGTACCAACCTCAGTCTTTCACTTGCCTCCTTGGAGAGAAGCAGCATAATACCATCAAAGCATAGAGATCTATAACCATAAAAAATATAAGATCAGACGTATATTAACCAAAAGAAGTGTATATATCAATACAAGATTAAGAAATATACAAGAATATGGAGGAAAACTCAAATAGCTTTATTGATAGAAGTAGTAGAGGAGAGGATTACAACTTGACGATCTGACCCAACGCCATCCTCCTAGCATGAAAGCCCTCTTCACCTCATGAAAAGCTAGATCACACAACACTATGATGTTTCACAGAGAAATCAACAACACTTCCTTATAAAATACAAAATTCCAGCCTTTGGATCTCGAGGATGAGGGATCCATATATAGATATTTGCAGGTGGGTGGGTTAGCTACTGGGATTTTTATTAGTTTCATTTCTATGATAGTTCTTGGTTCCACTTGGGGATTTCATGATCTCTTACTCATCCCTAGGCGAATTCAGAGAGGCAAGTGTCAAATGAGTCGTTTCTAGAAGATTCTTTTGGTTTCCACCTAGCAAACTTCCTCTGCCGTTTGTCTGGTCTTTCTCATCACACCCTATAGAAGGGCTTTTCAGTATGCATCACACCCTCTATGTGTAACAGGTGAGATGCATCGCACCCTCAGCATGGAGCAGCCTGTATGGTCTAGTTTTGATCATTTCTGAGTATTTTTTCAGGGAGAACTACTGGGAAATGATGTAATCAGCTGACCTTGTTCCTTTAGAGTATGAAACAACACTTTTAGGGGCTTAGAAGCCCTTGGTTTATGGACATATGCGAGTGGGGTTGCAGTTTCCAAATATGTCTATAATAGAAATGGTCCCACTTCATCCTTTTTCTTGGAGTTTTTAAAATGTTTTTTGAGACTTATGATACTTGATTTATTCCCCCTCAGCCATATTCGTTAAATTGTAGGTTTAACCCTATACAAAAATTACCTGCAAATGAATTCTTAAAAAACAAAAAATATACAATGGTGAGAAACACAAAATAAATATACAGGTATTTTCCCATGGATCCCAAAATCGGGACTACCAGATTGTTTTTTATTATATTCCTTTCAATGTTACAACACATATATATACATGTTGAACCATTCATAAACCCAAACCCATTAACCCTAGATTAGAACATAACCATAGTTCCCTTGAACAGATCTACAAGATACCATAGGCAGAAAACCATCATGCCCAAAACCATAGGTAGGTTTTCCCACCTAATATAGGGTCCTAATATAGTGAATGGGGCTATTCGTGGAAAGAATATAACACACACCCAACATAAATGTCGGACGCCTTTCCTAGGAAGCTTATTTTATAGATAAATGTAAGCACTCTTGAAATCATTTTCACAAAATCTTAAGTTATCTCCTTATTGGAACAAACGTTATCAGGACTATTTTATAAAATATTATGAAATTGTTTATCTATGATATATGAATGTTCGATTACCAAAAAGGTAATATTACCATGTGATACATTAAAACCCTTCACTATCGTATATTTTTGATATAGTAAGTTTTGTTTATGAAATGTTACGAAATATTTTTATCCTAAGGTCCTGTTACCTGATGCTTTCCCTTAATATTCAATTTTGTTTATATATCAAGACTTTTGATATCGTAAGTGAGATTCAATTAAGCCTCCAATAAATAATTCTTCCAAAAAAAATTTAATAATGAAGGCTTTTTTTATTGAAATTTTGTCAATCGGGGGATTTTTATTTTGGAATCCTTGTTTATCACAACTCTTACCTTTGGCACATCATACTTCAGATCTCTCCATATCAAAGAATTGCAATATCATAAACTATGATTCTCAACATTACAAAGAAATGAAGAAAGGTGGAAAGGAAAAGAAAAAGGCTCCACAATAGTATCCTGCAGGTGCATACATGGAAGACATGGATGAGAAAAACCCAGAAGCTAGAAGAGCACTTACAAGATTTCTTCCGAGATTTTCATTTCCAGAACTTTGGAATATCGGGCTAATGTAACCTCATAGGGTTCTATTAAATTCATTCATTATTTGACATTCTAACCTATTTGTAATAATCAAATGGAGACCTCTCTTTGATTACCTCTCTCTATATTTATGCTTTATTCAATCTCGACTTCCATGTTATCCTAGTATTCGAGAGCTTAGATGTGTTTTTAATTATAATTTAGTCTAAATTACAATCATTCATTTCTCTCGGTGACCATATGAATTTTGGAATATTCATTATTCATGTTGTGTGCACATGAATCTTATTATTGTGCCTTCATTGGACATACATCTTCACATGTATAGTTGGGCCTCTTTTTACTCTACACAACAATCTTCCTGGCTAATGAAAAGTTCATCACCTGTGGCTCGCTTACATTTTTATCTTTGTCTCACTATTGCATGTTCATCTTATCATCTCAATCATATTTTAGTATGCATCCTTGTTTTCTTTTCAAGGCACTCTTGAGAATCCACTATAATGTATCTAGCTAGTAAGAAAATAAGAAAGACTCAAAGGTAATGGATCATGGTAAGTTTATGTTTGAATTCTCTATTATTTTTCTTATTTTTTATATATCGCTTCATACTTATCCTACAAAAGCTTCAAGTCTTATCCATATACACATAAGTGCTACATAAGTTGGGACTTGGTATTGATTTTTGAAATTTTATGTAAACCTTGGAATTGATATGAAATATGAAGAAATAAAGAGAACAATTGTCACTGCAATTCATATAGGAAGCACATTTTCATTTTCATTTCTAATGGATTTTTTTTTCTTCTGATTCGATGAACATGAAACATTATTTTTTCTAGCCTTCCTGCTTTCTTTGGTTTAGATTTAATAAGTTATGATTTTGGGCTAATGAAAACTTCAAAGATTACAATTTCTTGATGTTTTTAATTATAATTAAGAGAGGAGGTCATCATTTGTTGGAGAAAATTGATAGCTTTCAGGTAAAATTTTAATGAGATTCTTCAATGGTAAGTTTCATATGCCCACTTTCATCCTTTTACATTTCTTTGCATTTTTGTTTCAATTTTGTTTTTAGTTTTGTTGATCTTAAACACTCTTTTTCAAATCTTCACAAACTTTTTCACACCTCTACCAGCTCATATTTGACACTCATTTTCCTTGTTGTTTTCTTTTGAGTTTTGGATGAACATTTACGATATTTATCAAGTCACCTAAATTGGGGAATCCCTAAAACTTCAATATATTTTATAAGCATTTGTTTTGATCATAAAAAAATGTTACTATGTTCTTATATAGGCTTTGTTTTGAAACTAGAATTTTCAAAGGGAAAAAACTTCTCGTTTGGCTTCATTTTACCTCATGATCGCTACTCATTTTTCAAGCCTAATTGTTTATAGCTCTACAAGGTATTTTTTTTAAAACATCAACATAAGACGAACACACAAATGATTGTCTTTGTATAAATTCCTTATAGATTCAAACTACATATTGTAATATGCTAAAACAATTGACTTGAATCTACTCTACTCATGCGCAAAAACAATAAAAAATCGCTGAAATCACAAAGCAGAAAAGATAAAGAATTTAATCACACTTAACACAATAATTTTTTGGGGAAAGCTATAGTTAAAAATCCCTTCTATCTATATATTGCATTAATAAAAGAACATAACAATATTACAATGCTTTGCTCAAGACCGAGCAATCTCTACACTATTTCTATCTATCTCACTACTTCACAAACAAGCTCAAGCAATACTTAGCCAATTTTGTTGTCTACCAAGCTCTTATTTCCTTCCAGAGTTTCATAGGGAATTAGCCCATATTTAATTGGAAAATTCCTCAATTAAGAATGGCACAATCCTCATATGAATTCCTCTAATATCATTCACCACCTGTACAATTTAGACGATTATACAACTGATAGTACATTGTCCCTGAATTCCAATCTCAATTGGGTCTTTCTTTGATCTAACATGCACGAGTTAATTATGAGTGAATCTTCAGTTTATTGGTTGATCTGTGTTGGTTACACCACACTACTACAGGTTACACCCCACTACTAGATCTCCCATTAATTACTCCATCAGTTGGAACTAATTTAACTAAATTTAACTCAGATAAACTCGATTAAATAATTACAACTCAAAATAAACTCAATCAAGGCTCCTAAAAAGTAGGAGAAACTCAACATGACTCTAGTTAGACTCCCAACTTGAATTAACTGAGCCAACTAAGTCAAATTAACTTAGTTAACTATCATAATTTGTCAGGACATGTGGAACTACAATTTAATTCCTAATTAAATTCAAGGACAAAATTAAATTCATATTTTCTTGTTTCATTTTCAACACTCCCTCTCAACGAGAAAGGGATTATTTGTTACCCTAATCCCACCTCTGATAAACCCAAATTTCATCTTGACAATTCCTTTATCAAAATATCTGCATCTTGCTAATCTATAGGAATGTACTCCAGAAACATGATTCTCCTATGCACACAATCTCGTAGATGGTGATACGAGATGTCGATATGCTTGGACCGATCATGAAAAAATGGATTCTAAGAGAGCTTGATACAACTTTGATTGTCATGGAAAATCATTGTAGGATCCATCTGCTGACCAAATAACCCATCAAAGATCTTCCTCATCTAGATAGCCTCACAAGATACTTGACTAGTAGCCATGTACTCTACATGTTGAACTGAGTACAACTGATCTCTAATTCTTGTTGTGCCAAGAACCGTTAGTGACCCAATACAGAAAATTATCCTTGATGTGTTCTTTCTATTGGATGGACTCCCTTCCCAATCTGCATCTGTGAATCCTTGAAGCTTGACTTCCTCTATCTGTCCTACCAAAGACCAAACTAAGTGGTGCCTCTGATGTATCTTAACACATGTTTAGCAACCTTCCAATAAAGTTAGGTTGGCTTAACCATGGCTTCAGTAAGTTGGTTAACTGCAAAACACATGTCTGGTCATGTGTTCACCAAATACATAAGTGAACCCACAAGATGTCTATAAATAGTAGCCTCCACTACTTCACCCGAAGTAGCATATTCCTTCCTCTAATTACTTGCTAGATGAGTCTCCATGGGTTTGTTTCTCTCCATGTGGAACTTCTTCAATATCGTGTTGCCATACTTTCCCTAAGAGACAAACAGTTCCCCATCTCCTTTCCATACTTCAATAATAAGAAATTAATGCATGAGTATGAGATCCTTCATCTCAAATTCTCTTGCAAAATCCTACTTGGAATATTTTATCATCTTCTCATCACCTATTAGAGTAAAATCATTGACATATAATATTATAATAAAAAATCTCCTCTGACGACAATATGGTAAAGGTTTGCATCTGCATATCTTTTGGTGAAGCCCAACCCAGTGAAATAGTTGTCAGTTTTGGTGTACCAAGCACGGGGTTCTTGTTTTATTCCATGAAACTCTTGCTTGAGTTTGCACACATGCGACTCTATGTTGAAGGTCTCAAATCCTTTTTGATGCTCAATATAAACCTCTTCCTCAATCATACTATTCAGAAATGTTTTATGCAAATCCATCTTATGTATATTCTATCCCATCTGTGCTGATCATGTTAGAATAGATCTTATCGAAGAGTACCTTTTTACTGGAGAAAAAGTATCATCGTAATCAATTGCCTCCACCTGAGAGAACCCTCTAGCCACAAATTTGGCCTTGTATTTCTCCACACTCCCATCTGATACCTTCTTTACCTTGTAAAGCCATTGGGAAATCACCACTAACATGTCTATTGGTCTTGGGATGACTTCCCAAACATTCTTTCTGATAATGGATTCTGCATACTCCTCAACCATGGCATCAACCCATATTGGTTGTTGCACTTATTCCCTGAATGCGGATGACTCAACATCTACACTCTCGCTCATTAGAGCCATGTATCCAGAGTATTGATTTGGTGGCCTCCTCTATTTGAGCTATGATGTGGGTGCTCCCACATTCTCTATAGCATCATGCATCAATCTTTCAGCCTCTGTGGAGCACTTCCTTCCTTCTCTAGAAGTCTCTACATGAGTGGGTGTGTCCACTCTCTGCTCCTCTCCATGTGGCTTCTCCATATCATCATAAGCTTCCTCCTTTATAGCTAAAATCTCTTCATCTACGTGTAACTGAAGCTCCCTCTCAAGGGAACATCTAATGGCTTTCTCTTCATCAAAATTCACATCTCTACGAACCACCATCATCTTGTTGGATGTAAGGTACACCTGATAGTTGTGAGGTGTATCAAGTACCTCATAGATATGCCCAACTGAGTTGTTGGCTATAGCTTTTTCCATGCATCCTTGGTAACATGACAATATAATTATGAACCAAAGATTATGAAGTGTGCCACATCTGGTTCCTTACCTGAAAATGCTTCTTCTAGTGTACTCATCTTGAGAATCCAATGAGAATTTTGATATGCAAATAAATAGTTGAGTTGCATGCTTCAGTGCTCAAGTGCAACGGTAGGCCCTCATCATGTAACATTGCATGTGTAGCTCCCATAATACTTTTGTTCTTCCTTTCAACCTATTATCACTGAAAATATTTCAAAGGAAAAGGGTGAGGTAAGGGAGAATTGGCCTTGGTTATTCTCAAGTTCCTTTCATGCATAAGAAGCACTTGGCAAACTCAGGGTCAGCATACATCAGAGTTCTTTGAAGGCTCAAGCAAGGCATGTAAGTTTTGAACAACTTCATGGTAGAAGGAAAGGCCATTTCAAGAAAAGGAAAGATCAAGAGAGTTGAATTGGCATTAAAACTATGTTTTGGTGATTACACAGCAGTTTCGTAGTGCGTGCTACGAAATTGCTGAAGATAATGCCTAATGCACAGCAGTTTCATAGCGCGCTATGAAACTGCTATAGCTGCATATTTTGATATAGTTGACCAGTTTTGAGGAACAAAAGGGAAACCTTTTTGAAAGGGAGTTTCTGAATAAGGATCATTCACACAACACAAACATCTGGCAAGGGAAAAAAGGGCAAAGGAAAAGCATATATGAACCATAAGCCATTTGTTATAAAAGTGATCACAGCAAGTATTTTTCATCATACTTCAAACAGCGTTGAAGAAGGTTTTGTCTTCATACAGGTACATGGGCAAGGTCTACACATGAAAATAAAAATATTTCAAAACATTTTTGTGTAATCAAAGAAGGACAGTAGGCATAATTGCTTTCGAATATCCTTGTGAAGACCAAAAGCAAAAAAGGAGGAACTTTCTCTCCTAGTTTCTACCAGACAACTTCTATAAGAGTTTATGAGCAGTGGAAAACATCTCCCTGAAAAGTGAAAGAGGTTTTCATCCCTAATATACTGAAGTACAAAAACCTCCTTCAGTTTCCTCAAATACATCCTGAGATGGGAGAAATGAATGATTAAACTTGTGCTACGAAACTGCTGTAGGTGCAAGTTTTTCACAGGCATATGTCTCTGTTTTACACCTGTTTGTCAAAGGTACATTCTGGGAGGTAGGGACACTGTTTCAAACAACCAAGAGAGGTTTTTGTTCAACATGGATTTTTTCACAAAATACTCCTTCAGTTTTTATAAATACAGTTTTTGGGAGAGGTTATGAGCTCTGTCCCAGGACCCATGTTTCAGCCAGAACAGAGCAAGGGACAGTCTCCTAGTTTCTAGGAACATCAAGGATCGATTCTGGATAGCTAGAGAAGTATTTTAAAAAACCAAGAGAGGTTTTTGTTCTAGACGACCTGGACTAAACAAACCTCCTTCAGTTTCGAAAAATTTATTATGGATGAGGAGATAAAGGCTCTGTCCCACGTGCCATTTTCAGGGATCCTAAACCTAAAAACATGGAAACATGTTCCCTAATTTCTAGGGTTTGTCTTCAGTAGTCAGATGACCACGTGGGAGGCTTCATCAAATTCGACTTCTTTAGGTTACAAGTTGTCAAATAATGCTTTAAATGCTTAGATAAGGTTGTTGTAATCATAATAAGGAGTTACACTCCTAGTTGTATTAGGTCTCTAGGACTCCTAGTTAGGTGTCATTTGCATTTAATAGTTAGTTTTAAGTATCAATAGGTGTCATGGTAGGATGAATTCGAATTCCCCTAATGCTTGAGGAGGAATCCAAGTTATGTAAAGAGCTCTATATATAGCTTAAGCATCAATGTACTCAGGGTGGGGAGATTTTATGGAAAAGCTTGTATTTGGCTCATGTAAGACTCATTTTCAGTAATACATATTTGACCTTGCTTCTCAGGATTCATGAAGGATTTTTTATGTTCAGAATATGTGATGTTGTTCTTTTCTTAATTCTTACAGTAGTATGGATGTATAGTCACTCAGAATTCACTGAATGTGCTCTGACTTCCTGTATACATTTGTAAACTATGTGGTCCCATATGAGTTTATGTTTTGAATGTTTAAATGTTGAATGCCCTGACTTCCATGTAAGGTTGAGTTCATTGTGATATTGAGGTGTTGTTGACTCCATAAGCCCAATGGATAGTTGTTAAGTCTGTTTCCACCATTCATATTTGTCACAGTTGTTTTACAAGAGTTAGCCATCTTATCTATAATTAAAATCATTAACCCTTTTGAGAGAGCCCTCTCAAGTTGAGGAGGATAAGCCTTAGCCTAAAGTAGGTTTGAAACAGTTACTTAGAGTCAACCTAACCAGCAGCCTATCAGGATCTTATTTTGAGATAACATTTTGGTGCGTCTGCCGGGAGCATGAAGTCTATTCATTCGCGAAATTAAGAGGCTGAACTTCTGAAGGTAGCAGGAGCTCAGACATAATTTTGAGGCTGCAAAACTACCTTGGCGACTCCACACATCAAATAACAAATTGGAAGGTGACTCCAATGCTAGAAGATCAGTAGCTTGATGAAGTTTCAAGATGAGTTCCACTGCAAGAATGAATGCCAGGTATGCTCCTATGAATCGGTCTCATATCCCTGGTTTTCCAAATCCTATGCCAAAGGTTGATTGGTTAGGGGATCTTCCAATATTCAAAGATGAAAAGAAAGACAATGCTGCTCTTCATTTGGTTAGGTTCCATATGCATGTACGCAGTCTTAAGGTTCATTTCCCAGAAGATTGTCTCATGAAGATTTTTATGACCACTTTAGAAGGAAAAGCATGGTCTTGGTATAAAAGTTTGGAAAATGGTTCAATATATTCGCTTGCTAGTTTTCATGATGAATTCTATTAGATGTATAAAGAATGTCATCCTTCCTTATTGTTGCTCAAAGATTGTTGTAGACATTCTTTAAGTCTTATTCAGTACTTGGAGGATTGTTATGGTGATGATGAATTTATGGATGAAGAAATTTTAGAGGCTCTTCATAACAATGCATTTCAACACTAAGAAGAAAGCATAACATATGATGAAATGCAGCATGAAAATCAACAGAGGTTTACTTATGTAAACCGTGTTCAATCCTCTGATATTGATGTAGAGATGCAGTAGTCTTCTCAATCTTCGAATCATAACGAAGATGAAAATGATTACACACAACAAGAAGAAATGCTGGAAGATAGCTTTTATAATCCTCAGGCAGAGGAAAAGGTTGTTCAATTTTGTGTTTCCTTGCAGCAGCTTACATCAATGAATGATCATAATAAGGAGGAAAATTACATTATTTGTGGGAACCATTTAGAAGAGCAGTTGGATAGCATATCAAAGAAATTGTGTGTGGCTGAGAATCAGTTGTCTAAAGATGTAGAATGTTATGATGATCATCAAAATAACCATGTCCTCTTTGACCCAATAAATGAATACATGGACAAGCTCTGCACACCAATTTTTCATTTTCATTTGCATTATGAAGAGAAGGTATATTATGAGTTGATTTGGTCATCTCACTATCATGGTTATTTTGAGGTTGAATGCAGTCAAGAGCCTCCAATATCAGAAAGGACAATTGATTGGCTTTATTGGAAATATCATGTTGCTTGAGCTACAAGTGGAGCTTGCTACTGATAGGGTAGGTAGGTAGGAAAATGCAAATAAGCTCAAGGTTGACTAAGCATTTTTGTTTTTAGTAGATATATACTTATCTCTCCTACAGTGATCATCAAGTTCAAGCCCGAGGTGAAGGCCCAAGAAGCTTAAAGAGGATGCTTGTCAAATAAATTTCTATTTACAATAATGGATAAGGCACTGGACTTGCGAGTTCTTAGTGTACCACAAGGGCACACTATCCCAAGTGGAGCCACTGTTATCACTGAAAATATTTCAAAGGAAAAAGGTAAGATCAAGAGAGTTGAATTTTTTGACTTGAAACTGTGTTTTTAAATCACACAGCAGTTTCGTAGCGCGCTACAAAACTGTTGTAGCTGCACATTATGCTTTCATGGTACTAACATCAAAGACAAGATCCCAAAAAATAGAGTCAGGCACTGTAAGGCAAGGAGACAGCTTAACTATAATGCCAAATAAGGTTTACGTGAAAGTTGTAGCTGTTTATCGTGAAAGTGATGAAATAAAGTATGCAAGACTTGGAGAAAATGTCAGGGTGAAATTATCTGGTGTTGAAGAAGATGACATCTCTACAGGTTTTGTTTTGTCTTCCATTTCAAATCCAATTCAAGCAGTGCTGGAGTTTGAGGCTCAGTTACAGATATTAGAAATACTGGAACATAAAGCAATATTTACTGTTGGTTATAAAGCTGTACTGCATATTCATTCTGTTGTTGAGGAATGTGAGATAATGGAGCTGTTAGAGCAGATGGATCCAAGGACAAAAAAAAGAAATGTCTTTTTGTTAAGACTGGAGCAGTTGTGTTGTGTCGCATTCAGGTAAATGATACTATCTGTGTTGAGAAGTTCTCTGATTTTCCTCAACTTGGAAGGTTCACACTTCGGGATGAAGGTAAAACAGTCGCAATTGGAAAAGTTGTGAAGCTCCTGACTGACTGATGGTGGCATTGTGTGGAGGGATCACTGTGACCAGAATTCTACCAATCCCTCAGTAGGATCTTTTGAATATTAGTGCCCAAATGGTATTGTCATTTGTCATTGTGGAGCAGTGCAGAAGTGCCTTTCTTGGAAATGATATTTTATGGTGCACCGACATAGTTTCAAAGATCATTTTTTATGCGCCATCTGTAGATGTGATTTATACACATCAAAATTAAGTGGAACTGTTTTATTGAATACTTGAATGGTATGTGGCAATTCAGTGACTAGCACTTCATATGGTATGTCAGAAGAGCTACTGTGAGTAGTGGGCAGCGGAAGGTCTCATGAAAATTTCCCAGGTTGTATGCAAGAGAAACGTTGGGCCTTTATTTCATTCTTTTGCATCGAGCAGGAGTTCGTCAACACACCCCTGTATGTTTTCCATGTGATGAGCATTGATGCCCTTGATGAAATTTTTAGGGCTCGTAAATCTGGTCAAAGGGTAATAGGAGAGCCAGTAGTTTCTTCTCACCTCAACATCTGATTGACAATGACCATGTTTACATTACTGGTCTAGCTTATTCTAACCAAGGGGAGTTACTCGTCTCTTACAATGATGAACTTATTTACTTGTTTAAGAAGGAAATGGGTCTGGGCCCAAACCCAAAATCAGTGTTAGTTGAGGCGAGGAATGATTTAGAAGCCCCACAGGTTTATAAGGGACATCGAAATGCACAGACTGTGAAGGGTGTAAATTTCTTTGGGCCTAACACAGAGTATGTAGTTAGTGGGTCTGATTGTGGTCGGATATTCATCTGAAAGAAGAAGGGGGGCGAGTTGGTACATGGGCCCCTACTGTGGAGAAATTAGGGCACAGAGGATCGCTCACGTATCAGTCTTACACCAGATGTAATTATGCGCGTGTTAAGATTACAAAGACGGCAATATCAACCAAATGTTGAGAGTTTCTGGTTTAGTCCTCGATGATTCTAAACTTTTGGGATCCTGACTTCAGGATTGCTGCCCAATACGTGATGAGCCCACCAATAAGGTCATCTGAACACAACCAAGCACTTCAGTCTGCTCTTTCAACAGGGCTTTTACAGTTGGTAGGAACAGATCACTGCTCATTCAACTCAACACAAAAAGAAGGGGGTTAAACGATTTTCGAAAAATTCCAAACGGTGTAAATGGCATTGAAGAAAGGGTGCACTTAATTTGGGATAAAATGGTGAACTCTGGTCAAATATTAGTCATGGATTATGTTCGTATCACTAGCACAGAGTTGAATCGAGCTTAATAAAACCTCTACATATTTTGTGTGAAGTTTTGTGCAAAGGCCTTAAGATGCCAGACGAAGCCACAGAATAGTATGCTAACATTGAAGGTAGGGATTTTCGCAGCTACATTGGAGATGGAACAAATGATGCACTTGCACTTCATAAGGCGGACATTGGTCTATCCATGGGTATCCAAGGAACAGAAGTTGCCAAGGGAAGTTCAGATATCATCATTTTAGATGTTAATTTTCCATCAGTTGTGAAGGTAGTTTGGTGGGGTCGTTCAGTTTATGCAAACATTCAGAAATTCATTCAGTTTCAACTCACTGTAAATGATAAGACAGCCCGTGCAACCAAAGTGAGAAACACTGTAATTTTTAACACCTTTGTCTTTTGCCAAATATTCAATGAATTCAATTCAAGGAAACCAGATCAGATAAATGTCTTTCGGGGATTGCGTTCAAGCCATTTGTTCGTTGGAATTATAAGCTTTACACTTGTTCTTCAGGTTTTGATTGTTGAGTTTGCTAGGAAAATTGCATCACCTACTCCCTTGAATTGTAAAAAATGGATTATTTGCCTTGTAATTGGTTTTATAAGTTGGCCACTAGCTTCCATTGTGAAACTCATTCCTGTACCAGAAACACCCTTATTTGATTACTTCAGGTTGAATAAATCTAGGAGAAGACAGGCTTCAACAGTGGATGACACATCATCAAATCAGGTTTCATAATAGTGGATAGAATATCACAACGTGGCCACCGTCATATTTTGAGGGATAACAATTTAAAACCGACTCATGAAGATTTGAAGACCATAAAGCCGAGACAAAAGGATAGGCTCCCAATTTTTCTGGACAGTGGAGAAAGTACAGCGTTCAAGGTCAACATGGAGCATTAAACACTCATCTCCGCAAAACTGAAAGAGAACCAGATGTCAAAGAAAGGAATCATCTTAATTAAGGCCATTATGCATGTAATATGGAGTTAGAGTCATAGTTGATTTAGATCTATAAAAGAACTCCAGTCAATAGTATGTTGTATTTATTAAAGTAGTTAGAGTTTAAGAGTTGTTAGTAATAGAAGTAGTTTTCGAATTCCTCTCATGCTTGAGGAGGAA
>APFE031110635.1:208284-245599 GCA_000404065.3 Pinus taeda
CCATCTTATCATAAATCAAAATCATTAACCCCTTTGAGAGAGCCCTCTCAGACTAAGGAGGCTAAGCCTTAGTCAAAATCTTGGTTTGAAATAGTTACTTAGAGTCATCCTGACTAGCAGCCTATCAGGCTTGATTTTGAGATAACAGAATCTAACAACGCTTTGGAACTTAACGCAACATCTAGAGGTCTAGGCTAGAGACGTATTCTGGCGTCGTAAAGCATGGTAACTATTGCTTTCAGTGCTGGTTGGGTGATTCCTCCACTCTGAGATGATAAGTGCCAGTATGGACTTGTGCTCCCACGTACTGTCACGTATATATTGGGAGACCACTATAGGTTGCATCCTTTATCCTTAGGAAGCCATGTCTACCGCCCTATCGATCGTAATGCACTAAACACAGCATTCGGCAAGACTGACTGCCATACCGTAAAAAGTATTCTGCAGTTTTACGATTGTTGGTAATCCTCTCTACCTAGATCTCCAGAGAAGTCCATTTTGCTCCTTTTCAGACTCCTTAATGGAAAAGGTCCTCTGAGCGCTTGTCACTTCAAGCTCAATAAAAATTGAAGGTGACTTGAGTCATCTTTTGTTTTTTCTCGACTCTTTAAAATTGAAAAAACAAGTTGTGTCCAAGCATCTAAAAAATTATTTTAAATCAGAATAACGTCACGAATTCCCCCGTTGGTCTTCAGGTTGAGAAAATGGAGTCTACCAACCAAGGATTTCCCCATGAAGGAAATCCTAGTCCCTTCCTATCTTGGGGAGATGTTGGTCCACCCCATATGGCCACTTTGTCACTTCCAGGATTGACAATTGGCTTGCCAGTCTAGCTCTTCTCTACCTCTGTCGTTCAAAATCCCAAAATTCCTGAATAGTCTAACCAACAACTAGATGACACTAGAATCTCTTCCCAACCTTCTACTTCATCTGATTCTCCTTCTCCTCCTTCCTCTTCACTTGACAAAGCCGATAAAGCTGAAATTCAAGTAACTGAGAAGAAGAAGAAGCAGAAATAGAAAAGGGAAAAGAAGAAAAAGGAACCAAAATTGAAAGGGAACACCCAAGTATCGTCTAGCAAAAATCCACACACCGCACAGTGAAAACCTAAATCTCCTTGCGTCATTTGCAATGGAGACCACTATCACCGAGATTGTCCCTACATCCCTCAGATCTTAAGGGACTGGTCTCCTCGTTTGCACCACCCGGTGGCATCAACCTCTGGCGACCATGTTGAATGCTCATCATCGACCAGTGAAAGTGAAGCACATGGACAAAGAAGGAATCCTAAACTTCCCTATAAGTTGTGTGAAGGCGATCACGCCGTCCACCACTGTCCCTTCCTTGAAGAGGCTAAAAGAGTTTTAGATAGTTGTTCGGTTTCACCATTACGACTTCCTACTGGATATCAAAAACTCTTGCCGAGTCCTCCACCGGTTGAAAATCCGGCTGGCCCATCCTTGTGGTCAGTCGAAGCACCTATCATTGAAAATGAACCTTCGGAATCCATACCAGACGAAAGTCAAAGGGTCGATAAGGGAGTTGACCCGGTATTGCCTTCAGTGTGTTCATTCTCGAATGATACCATCACTGAAGAGAAAGAGAACAACACCGTTCAAATTCTTTTCATCAACACCAACTCCGATGAGCTTGGGGGAATTCCTCCCGTTCCTTTACCGTAGGAAGTAAGTTCATCAGAGTCCTACCCGGCCGTCTATTCGGTCCCACCACCAAGCAACCTAGTGGTTTCCTTCGACTGGAACCTACTAGGCAGACCCTGTTTACCAGCCAGTGTACCATTCAAAATTATTGTACAAGCTTACAAAATGGTCATGGTTGGTACCATCATCGATGAAAGGGGCTTCTATGAGTATCCTTTCCTCAACTGCTTGGAAAGCGCTTGGTTCGCCACTGCTTTTGCCTGAAATGAGAAATCTAACAGGCTTCGACAAGGGAACCAGTCAACCTTTAGGGATCCTTCCAAATGTGCCCATTACTTTGAGAAGGAAAATTGTTCACATGAGCATTATGGTGGTTCAAGGACCTTTAGATTACAATCTACTCCTTGGACGCGACTATATTTATTGCATGGGAGCCGTCATCTCCTCACTGTTTAGAGTATTGTGTTTTCCGCACGAAGGCAGAATGGTCAAGCTCGTAGACCAAATGTCATTCCCTGGGTTCACACATCACAAATAGTCAAATGCCATCCCTGAATGGTCTTTTCACGTAAGAAATGTCTCATCGGTCTCCAGTCCATCCACCTGATGAGCGCGAGTGATTCGGGAAGATGTGATTGAAACCCAGGGGTATGCACCCTGGTCTCCTTCGGCAGGGAAACTCTCGTTATAGGGTAGGTTTCGGCGAAGGATATATGACTAGTCTGATACCGTCCATCTAGGAAAAGGGAATTAGACCGGATAAGGTACCTCCATTAGAAGGTAGGCCTTTCCCGATAGAACAAATGTTTGTCTGCAAATTGAGGGGTAACCTGGAAACTCTACTCCGCTATACCTGGGGGCATGCAAACCTTTCCGCATGCAAGTGAAGAGCAGCTATTTATTTTTTAAATTTGTAGGACCTCTAACCTTTTAAACCCGTAAGGCTAGTCGTTTCCTAGCTTGCATAAAGAAAGGATCCGTGGCAAAGCTTTATAGATGTAAGCCACTTCAAAATAGCATCTCAAAATGAGACATTTTCATCATACAACTGGCGAGCAATGTTGTCGCAAAGTTCAAGCTCGTCAAAAAATAAACTCTCCATGAGCAGTTTTAGTGCATAGTTCATGCTCGTTAAAAAATAAACATAAGTCATGAGCAATTGTTTCTCCCCGCGTTTAAGCTCATTAAAAAATGAATGGGTAAATAACCATTGTGAATGCCTTATCACTAACTTTTGAGCCTTGGTCGTGTTCTCGCCATCACCTCCACTATGTTTTTAGCCGATCATTCACCCCCACATGATTTTTTACCCGTTCGAGGAACATCTGCGAAGAGTGATTCTGCTAGCCATCCTTGTAACACTGTCGTGATTGGAAAAATCCAAACCTTACCTGGAATCAACTGCTACCCGAAACCATCATTCGTTCCTTGAAGATGAGTCTTCTTTAAGCTCTTTTCACCTGACTCGTAAAATATGAAAAGATTGCCGAGCGATTGGCCTCTCCAGCTCATTAAAAGGCATCGGAAGTGTTATCCCTCCTCTAGATTTTAATCTTTTTGGACCTGAGGGATTATTACACAGAAAGATCAAGTGCTTGTCTTGTTCAGCTCGTTAAAACTATCGAAAATTCATCCCTTTTGTATTATTTTATGCTTTTTCGGACTTAAGGGATTATACAAAGAAAAAGAATCTTCAGATTATTCTTTCCGTTTCTTTCAGACTCTGTAAAATTGAAAGAGACCGAGTTATCTTTGTCTTTAAACTCGTTAAACTAAATGGTGACAAACTCGTCCAATAGGACGAGAACGAGTTTCACTGTCGCTAGGCTCGTTAAAATATAGGCCCGAAGGGTGGATTATAGAACAAGCATATGTTATCCTCCTCAAGCTTGACAAAAATAAAGAGGTATTGGTCAGCAATGACTGGAGAAAATTGGGAAGAAAACAAGAAGAAAATTTATTAGTAGCAAGTCGCTCTTAAACATGACACTTTCCTTCCACATCCATGTTGGGTTGGGTTATTCCGTTCACTGGTCCTCACCATTGGTCCATCACACCATCCATCTCTGAGGTTAACACTACCAATCCATTGTGAGTGTCACCGATATGTTCAAGAGAAGTCATTCAGACAATTCACCTGAGTCTCACCCACTGTAATTCATTCATGCTTCATTCCTTCATGACCACCACCCTGAACCCCCATATCGTCAGTTTGTTTTCAACTCCAAAATCATTTACTTCGTTCCATGTCGTTGATGTGGGATTCATTAAGGCCCTCCTGCGACGGGTCGCTTCTTGTCGACGCAACTCATTATCCAAGAAGTTGACTTAGGAACAACCTTTTCAGTACTTTGAAGCTTGCATGCCTCAATGGGAAGTTTCTCACTTTCGGCGATAGGTTTACATCAATGACCTTCGACCGAGAGATTTTGCGTGGTGTTCAATGCCAAGTCCCTTTTTCACACCACGTAGATTGTGCTGTAGTACCTTGAGGGTCATTGTCATTATTAGTGATTCCTCTCGCACCTGTTAATAGCTTACATCATTGGCTGGTAATCAAGTGATGTCTTTCCATGTTCGACTCCAAAACAATTTTCACATGGATCGACTTGTACTCCAAGTGAAGATTGGATGAGTTTGAAGACCCCGGATCTAGTTCCATCCATTCGGGCTGCGATATATTCAGGAATATAAAAGCATCCAGTGTACATCATTGCTGAACAGATGATCATCCAAACCAAAGGATGATGTGTCCATATCATTAGTCTGTCACACAGACGATCATCTGTCCTATGTACATGAAAATGAGTTTATAAAGCTGAGCATGGGAATGCCTGCCTTAGCTAGATCATGAAAAAATGTTGTCATATAATGTATTGTATTTTATCTTATTACAGGTCACCTCCCAGCTCAGAAAAACTTTAGATCCTCATAGTAAAGCATTTCACCTGACATCAAAAATGATTAACGACCTCATGCTTTAGGGGGCAACTGTTATAGACATTTTTGGGCACTTCAACCCCAATCACAAATGTCCATAAACTGAGGGCTCTTAAGTCCCTAAAAGGGTTGCTTCACTGCCTAAAGGAACAAGGTCAACTGATTACATCATCTCCCAGAAGTTCTCCACTGGGTCAAAACTCGACCATACTGAAAGCTCCATGCAGGGGGTGCGATGCATATCACCTTCCCAGTGTATAGGGTACGATGCATACTGTTTTTCCCCTCTGTAGGGTGCGATGGTTGGGAATGGACAAATGGCAGGGACCAAAATGCGAGGTGGAAGGTCATGGAATCTTCCAGAAGATTCCCCTCTAGCACTGGCCACTCCATTTTCGACCAGGGATGAGTAAGAGATCTTCATTCTCCAAGTGGAAGCAGGAACTATCAGAGAGAAGATACTAATCAAGATCCCAAAAGATGACTCACCTCTCCGTAATCATCTATATATGGATCCCTCATCATAGAGATCCAGGAGGCTGGAATTTTGTAATCTATAGAGAAGTGTTATCAGTATTCTTGTGTACATTCACAGTGTTGGGTGATTTTGCTTTGCTTGAGGTGAAAGAAGGGCTTCTTAGCTAGAGGATGATGCTGGGTCAGAGCTTCTCATGGTTGTAATCCTCTTGCTACTTCTATCTGAATAAAGCTATTCTTGTTTCCTTCCATATCCTGGTGTACCTGTTTATATATGCTTGTATATGGTTAATGTACATCTGATCCTACATTATTTGTGAATTTAGATCCTTGTTTCTTGCATAGTAGTATGTTGTTGCGATTCTACAGGTCCCTTTTGAAGCTGAGCAGACAAAGAGCAAGCAGAAAAACTTTATCAAGAAGGAGAGGGAATCGAGCGCAAGACTCAGGTTGGCCCTCTTGGTTCTCCTCTCATCTATTTTCATAAAAGGAATCAACAGTAGACTTTGATTGTTTGTTTCTAAGATAGCCACACATCTTAGTGGGAATAGCAACATCCGTGTGGACACTATTCCCGTATAACAGAGACGTCGACAGATCAAAAGCGTCCATATCTGTTGTAGCAAGCTCCATCTTATTATGAGGAAGTCATTTTTTCCATTCAAAAGTGGTTAATTGAATGTGACCCAGATAAAATTGAAAATGATAAAAATCATATGCAAATTGAAGAAAGACATGTCACGCATATCTTACATACTTCATCTAATAGTTTTGAAGTAGAATATTCCACATCATCAGTGATACAACACAAAGAAAAGATGTAAGAGAAAGAGAATGAGAAAGTGATTTGATGCATCATATGGCCACAAGAAACTTGATTTTTGGATAGGAAAAAGTCTGACTGTATGTAGGATTGGACATGGCACATCTGAGAAATAGCCGACAAATTTTCCTGATAGCAGGAAAATTCTCAGTATGCACCATATTGAACTCATTTGATGCCATGGAGCATCTAAACTTATGCCCTATTATTTCATTATTTCATTTTGTAGTTAGATTTGTGTTTTTCATGTTATTAAACTAGTTAATAAATGAAGATCTTATATATTTCTTGTGCTTAACGTTATATGATGATTTTTGGATGGACACTACTTATCTTATGTTGTGTGTTGCATGGATGCAGATTTTTGATTCGCACATTCCTCTATTGTAGCAACATGTCCCCAAGTAGAGCTAGATGTGACCACTATGTGTCAACCACCCATAGTAGTACACCCCTTTTTCGCAAAAGGGATAGTGCCTGATCAACGTATCTGTGCCGTTCAACTATCATCATCAGCCTAAGGATCACCTTATAATGTAAACGCAGTCTTCATATGTATAATGTAAATAATCTCAGTAGATCCGTGTCGTGTATGTAATCACCTAGGTGAACCTACTTTTCTGGTGACAATCTACATTCTGGGAGGTTCTTTGTCTCACCGATCCATTCTCGGATGGTCAGCAGAGTTTTTCTTTAGCCTTACCCCAAAGTCGGAATGGATTTTATCACTGGCATCTTAGGGGACTCCTAGTGTTTTAGATTGAGTCCATGTAAAAGTGATTTAGGAATAATCCTAACTATTTGGTTAGGTTATTGTATTACAAATTACTTGATTTACTAGATTATATTTGTGTTGCAGAACTGGGTAGTCTGTGAGGGTCTTTTTCAAATGGGTTTCTACCCCTTGAGATATAAAAAATGTAAAAATCATGATATAAAGTGTCTTGAGGGTTAGAAAAATAATTTATCCCCTCATAGATCCTAGGTCCTAGGTAAATTTAATTTTTCGAGAGGTAAAATTCGCGGATCCTTTAAAAAGTTAAATCTTAGCAGGTCCAGGGACTAAGGTTAGTTGATTATTTTGCTAAATTTTATGCCTTGGGTCCTTGGGGTTAAGTCAAAGTCAAAATTTTGAGGAAATAAATGCATAATTTTAATTTTTGAATTTATTAAAATGCATTTAATTGAAAAATTGAAATTTCCTCAATATTTAAAATTTTGACAAATGAGATTAAAAGAAATTTTGATCCTCATCAACGGTCGAGATCACTTTGACAAGGATCACTCGAACTAGCTGTTGGAGGATTTATGTTTAAATAGGTCATTTTTCAGTGAGTATCATCTAATCTTTTGATCATATACTAAGTGAAAAGCTCTCTCTTGTAATCGTTTTATGACCAATAAAGAAAGACTTTGGGGCTAAATTTCTACTGGTGTTACTCTTCATGGAAATGTTGTAAGATGTATTATTTTCATATGTAATTTCTTTTTGTCCATTAATAATAGCTTTTGAAGAGCTATTTGAGTACAAGTATCTTGCTCAGTCATTGAGGTTTGAATGATAATTTAAGTTCTAAATATGATAGCACGTATCTCTATTAGATCTGAATTTTGTTATTGTTTTCTCGCTCTATGTTGATCATTGAATCAAGTTTTTCAGGAAAATCCTTGATTATTAGATCATCAAGCATTTAGGGAAGTTCTCAGCTGAACCAGCCAACTCCCAATCCATGATTTCTGAAGAGACCAGTTTAAATTTGATCCTAGGCTTATCATAAGACAATTTTTTAATGGGTGATGCATGAAGAGCTTTGAGCTTAGTACCTCCTTTAAAATTCAAAAAATTTTAATTTTCCTTTGCTAAATTGTTAGATCTGGCTGTTGAGAGCCTCATATCATCAAATCTGGGAATGGAGTCGGACTAAAACTCCCTAGATCTAATAGATCTTCCATTAATGTACATAGATCTATAAAATTTTAGTTTTCTGACTTGGGTGTTTTTTGGATCATTGTATCTATCGTTTGGGTGTTTCTTGTTGTCCTGTAGCTGTAGATCTGAAGATGAAAGCTATGCAGAGTCCAGATCTAGGCCCTGGAGGGTAAGATCCGAATCTCTGAGGGTCCATCAACATCATTTTGGTAGGGATCATATCCAAATTTCACAGTCCAAGGGTTTAAATTTATTTTCAGATCTAGAAATTTTTGTGAGGGTTTCGTTCAAAAATCTGAGGCAAAGCAATTTTAAAAAGTTAATTAAGATTTCTGGAAAAAAAATTAGAGGTTCAGGGGGAAGTTTTGGGCCACAATTTTGCAGATTGATTGATTGCCTAGTTTTTGGGGTTTACTGTGCAGTTTCGAATTATTTTTTTACAAGGCCCTTGCTACCACCAAACCCTATATTTTCTCATCCTCTAGCATCAACTTCGTTGTTTCCATTTCTTTCTGCAATCCAAGTTTTCTTTCCCAATCTGCATCCTCCCTTCTGCTAGCAATTTTCTGCATTTATACGCTGCCTATCATTGTTCTTTGCTGACTTGCACTTTTCCAATCTGCTAACCCTTATGCAGTCCCATTTCCTAGCCCTATATCCTCTACTCATTCTACTCTCACCCTAAACTTGCAAACAAAATAAAAATTAGAAGAAAAAAGAACATGCATTTTTCCACACTGCCATACCTTCATGTCTCCTGCTTCATCCAACCTACAAGCCTAAGCCTCATCGCATATATCTCCCGTAGTGTCATCCTCTCCTCGCAGCTAGCTCATTAGAGCTCTATCCCTATCAACTCTCTTCTCCTTACTGCATATCCAAGCTGCCCTCTCCTATCTGCATTTATTTTCCTTGGTTCTGCTTTCCCTTACGTCCTCCTCCCTCCATGTGATATGCCTCAAACCCTAGCTGTGTGTTGTCTCAAACTTCCCGTAGCTCCCACAACTATGGCCTTCAACGCTCCATAACCTTCTCACAGTTCCTTCTTCCTCACTTAGCTTCACCCATTAATCCGTTGCCTCAGCCTGCCTTCCTTGAGCTTCACTAATCCATGCCCGTCGGCTCTCTTTCGCATCCATCACATCTCTGTCGTCAAAGTCTTCTCTCCGTCGACTTGCACACCTGCACTACAAACATCAATATACATTCATTCTTTTTCTTATTTTACTTTTATGCATGCGTTTAGTTAAGGTTAGCGCGCGTGCACACACACACACACACACAGATATCTATATATATATATATATATATATATATAATATATAATATATATATATATATATATATATATATATATATAAATATATATATATATATATATATATATATATACTATATTTAAAAAAATTAGATTTCACTCGATATTAGGCTTAGGTTAGGCTACATGTTTTCATTTGTTTTTTTTTTTAATTTGATTTATTTTCATAAAAAATAAAAAATAAATCGATTTTGTTTTCTTTTGATTTCATTTTATTTCATTTCTATTTTTATTTTTATTTTTATTTTGATTTTGATAATATATAGATATAAAAATCTTAAAATTAAAAAACATTAAAAAATTTTTAAAAACCAAAAAAAAAAAAAAAAGAAAAATTTTAAAACATTAAAAGTTTCTAAAAGATTAAGAAAATCTCAAAATATTTTGTGACTAAGAATAAAATAAACTAAGGGGGTTTGTGCTTTACATTTAATATTTTAATGTGGCCTATGGCCCATTAAAATATTAAAATTTTTAACCCTTTGATTCATTTTTCTGTCACACTAAAAGATTTTGATCTCTTCATTCAACTAATTGCCTAAGGAATAATTAAATTCTAATTTAAATTTCCTTGGTGTTATTTGCAATTTTCATGGTCAAGGCACAATAAATCATACTAACTGTTCTAGATTTTGGTCACTAACGATAATCATTTTAAATCTAGAATATCTTGTGTGATGCGGCGTTCGGCATTTATATGGATTATTTATGATTGTCACTTTTCGTTACATATTGAAATTCATTCTGGGTAACTTGTTTTATTGATGGTTAATTCAGATATCGAAGGAACTGGTCTATAGATGTTTTTATCTTGTGGTGGTGTCTTGTTTACATTGGCGTTCAATCTATCAATCTGATTTAATCATTTAGATTCATCAATTTTCCCATCGCTAAAATATCCTAGAGCCCGTGATCCATAGGCTTTCTCATCCATTTACCTTAGGAACCACCACCCTTGACTTTTCTAGGAGTGACAACCCTTACTTTGAGCGTTGTCACGGTGCCTAGGCACTTTGCGTGACAACAAGACCCCTATGCTTAAATATGTTGTTTACACTTATAGGTTACATATTCATGACATGTTTGACGAAATACCTGTCATGGCTAGTAGAGATCTAGTTATGGGCTTACTCAAGTGTTTGCATTTGTATCATTTTTTCCTTCTTATGTTTCTATTCTGAAGGTGTCACTCAATTTTGGGTAGTGACCTGGACTCTAGTCTTGAAAATGTGGCTCAAATCTCAAGGACACTGGCACAACACGGAAAAATAGTCCCTAGATGTTTGCATGACTTGTCATGTGAGCATCCAAAGCCTCCTGGATGTTGCCGAGCCCATAACATGTGAGCTTCCAGAGGTCAAGTGACCTAAAACCTTAGTGGGACCCAGGGGTTGGCTACAAGGAGTGTTTGGATGGTTCTTAGGGGTCATGTAGCTAATATGGAATGTTTATATGATGTGTTTTCATCGATTCCATTTCCTTAAAGTCACCTTGGAGTTTGAATCTAATTATAGTGGCCTCTTGTCACATGTTTACCCTGGTTGGCAGATTATTTGGGTAGATGTGGGAGGAGGATGTTACAGAATGGTACCAGAGCATGGTTCACCCCTATGACTAGATGGGTGGTGTGTTAGTCATGAATTCATGTCATTTTCACGTGTGTTAATCATCCTTTAGTTCTATGTGCTTGTTTCATATACATGGTGTTAGTCATGGTTGTGGTGATGTTGCCATATTAAAGAGGGTGTTGTTGTACGATGTCGTCATGAGTGTGTGATTGGTTACATGTTGTTATATGTGGCTTCCATGTATAACTCGTGTATGTTTTGTTACATGTTGCTACATATTGCTACAATTATTATCGCTTATGCTTTATTTTATGTATTTATGTGTGTGTGTTGTCCATGTTTATGCTGATGTGTTGTCCATGTGTATGTTGGTGTATCGTCTATGTTTATGATTGTGTATTGTGCATGTACACTTTTATGGTTGATGTCGTCATGCATGAGGTCATAGTATGTGTAGTGATATGGTCATGCAGTGATGACTGGACTCTAGATAGAATGATGTTATGTGTTGTCGCACTTAGTTGTTATATGTTTATATGTTGTTATGATTATGTTTATACATGTATCACACTGATTTGGATGACCTTATAGATGAGGTATCCTCCCAAAATTATACTAAGGTACGTTGGTTTATTATGATTTGGTTTAGGTGGCATATTATGCGTTGCAGAAGAAAGGTGAAAATGAATAGCAAGATGGTAGACTATAAAGACTCTCCCTATGAATTAGATGAGCAGCATGGTGGGCACACTTCTCATTTGTTAGACACAATGATAAGCTTGAACGAAGAAATAAGGATTTGTAAGGCATACAATAATAGGATAATATAGGCACAAGAGAAACAAGTAAAGTTTAATGACATACTCCTTCAGAGTCTGTAAAAATTATAGCGACAAGGGCCACTTTGAATTAGCCATGGACGAGAGGAAAGAACTAATGGGGCATATTGTTGTAGTCTCCTGGTAAACATAGGTCAGATAGATATGACACAGTGAGAGATGGTAGGTTGTGGAAACTTTGGATAGGAGGGGTGATGAGTATAGGTACTATTCTAGTTATGGTTCAGATAGACATCACACTTTTCATCATTATCATCCGTACAAGAGGAGTGATAGGGGATACTTTCGGGATGAATTTAAGAAAGAAAAACTACCTATGTTTGATGGAGATGTGAGGAAGCCAGAAAATGCAAAGGCTTGGATACTTGAGATGAACAATTTCTTTGAGTTGCATGAGTACACAGATAACATGAAGGCCAAAATCGCTATCTTTAGCCTGAAATGTAAAGTAAACATTTGGTGGTAAGAGGTGAAGCAGGTGAAAGACATTGGGACAAAGGACTTGAGTTGGCATGAGTTCAAGAGGCTTTTCAAGAAGAAATACATGTGAGAAAGGTACTATGATAGTAAGGCCAAAGAATTTTATGAACCAAATATGGGTTCAATAACAAAAGAAGAGTACACGACCAAGTTATTAGAGCTATTGAGGTATGTATCATATCTTAGAGATGAGAAGGCTAAAGTTTAGCGATTTTTCAGTGGTTTTCCATTAGCATTTAGAAATTGGATTGAGTATGATGTGCCTCGGTCACTTGAGTAAGTCATTGGAAAATTAAAGCATTGCTATGAACAGTCAAAGCGTAAGAATGAATATTAGCAAGGATGGAAAGGGAAAGACAAAGGTAAAGGTAAATGGTAGCCTAAGATAGAAAGGCCTCAAAATGTAGGGGAGAAAGAAAATGTAGCACCTCGAAAGAAGTTTAATGCAGCTAGACAAGGACATGGATCATAGCAACAACACAGAGGTAATGATACTAGATGCTTGGAGTGTTGGAAATGTGGTGAGGAACACCTTAGGAGAGTTTGTCTGCAGAACCAAGGTGATAGGCCTAAGATATACAGTTCACAAGAGGCTCTCCCATTGGAATGAGTTACAATGTGTCATTTTCTTCTTTCATATCATATTCCTTGAAAAACTTAATGATGTCCCTCTTTGACACTGAGAAAGGAAGGCCTCTGAGCTTCAGAAAGCCAGTATGCTCCATATGATCCTTCTCAGAAGAGCCCTTCGAGCGGTTGGTTAAAGCCAAAATTTGTTGGGTGGCAGTTCCAAGTTCAAACCTCCCATGAGCCTTGGTTCGAGTAGCTACACAGAGGAGCATCATCATTTTGGCTTCACCGACTTTGGCTGCAGCAAAATTATAGTAGTCCCGCTTTTTATAGCAAAAGACATCATTATGATGTCGCTGATGCAGTTAGAATACTCTTGTTAAGTTTCAAAAATTTGGTGCGGAGGTTCTCATTGTCTTGTGCAACGAAAGCATTGGTGGAAGCCATCCCATTTTGGTGTGGTTCCTCCATTCTTTATGCTAGCGCCACAGTATTTCTGATATATATAACACTGATATATATTTAAAGTTTTTCTCCAAAAGGCAGTGTTTCATATACATAAATGCGCATGAGGTATTTGAATAAGTTTGTGGCTTTTGGATGGTTTTAATACACCTTTTTACATCATTTTAATACATGCGCATCGGTAGCCATACTGTTTTCCCACAACGCCTCACTAGTTGTGTGTGTTTTTTTTGGAGAATTTTGAATGCTGCTGTAATAACCATATGCATTGAGCTCTTGTAAAAATCAATTAATGTGTTGGTTGGGATATAAAATATTATTTATATTTTGATGATAGTGTGGACAATAACCTGACCTATGATTTTTTTTTACATCAAAAGCACATTTTTCCAACATAAGTATTTTTTTAAAATAGTACACAGATTTGTTTTGCCAACAGAAGTTTTTTTTACAGTATGCATTCAATCGTATCTATTATGGGAATAGTTCTTATTGGCAAGGAGAACTATCCTGAGTGGTCTCACATGATATAACACACCCTCATTTTCAATGAGTTGTGGAAAGGAGTGGGTATTGGAGACGAACACCAAGAGCCAGAACAACCTAACTAAAGAGCTCGCCATTTGGGAAAATAAGAACAACAAAGCTTAAGCATTAATCGCAACATTTGTAAGTGAAGAGGTTGTTGCCCTAAAAATTGTCACCTTGACATTCTGCAATCTGTGTGAGTCCATTACCACTCATACTTTCCTCCTTTGCAAGTCTTAAACCTCAGTTCCTCATAACAAGCCTTGAAAATAAGAGAGAGCCCTCAAAAATCTCTAAAACTCTAGTTCTGCACTTTCTCTTTGCATTACCTGTGGTCCCGCACCTAATGGTCATGTCTCCTGTGCACCTGACCGCTCTGTCTCTATGTTATGGGTGCGGAACCCTGTAAAATTTAAAAAGGCACGAGTATATTCTAAAAAACTCACTTTTAGTCATTTCTAGAAGCTTATGGAAGGAACCTTGAGGTGGCAAGTTTTCTCTCTTAAGGTTCATGGATCCCATATATTAAGGAGCTAACCCCTTGATGTGAGGAGCTTATCCCTTTGAACGAGGATTCTATCCCTTCATAGATGGAATTGTAACCTCCTCCTCTACACTATAAAATGAAGCATTGGGCTGGTTACTGGGGAGGTTGGAAGCTGGATATTTTACAGGTGAAATGTTGTTGGAACTTAGTCTTCTTAGTTGAGTTTTTATGAGGAGAGATTACATACCTCTATGATCTCATTTGGAAGAGTGCAAGGCTTGTCAAAGTAAAGGAAATTCCTGTTTCAGAACCCAGGAAGAGTTTGTTAAACATCAAGGCTAAAAAGGTTGTAAGGTTCTTCTACTTCAAAGTTAATACAAATAAGTTTGTTTTTCTCAATAAGCTATTGATTTATGGTTTATTTTATGGATTCCTTGATCACCATAATAGACATGATTTATGATATTTGCTATGCAGGTGCTATTTAATGTTTTCTTGTTTGTGATTGTAGGTCCTCAAAGGTAACTCTTTCGAACGATTGAAGTATGGCTACTACGAACAAGCATTGGATCTAATGTAGGGTCTTAACACCTTTATAGTATTTATTTATAAATTGTATATGTCTAAAGAAAGATAGATTTGTTTGTCTGTTTGTTGCTAGACTATCATATGATACTAGGGAGATCGGTCTTGTCCACAAGATCAATTTATCCGGCCAACAAATTGGCGACTCCACTGGGGAACTAAATTTGGTTTTTGGTTTTCCTTTGTTTTGACTTGAGAAAATTGTTTTCATTTCTGGTTTTTGATTGGTGTATGCTAGCTTGGGTAGTTTCTAGAATCTAGATTATTTTTATTTTTTTTTAGTTTTCAGGGGACTACAGTTTCTCTTTACAGGAAGTGCGGGCATCTCCGCATTTCTCCTTTAGTAAGCAGAGCGGGACGGCACCTGTTTCTTCTGGAAGCCTATGGACCCTGCAAATTTTTTTGAAAAACCTAAAATATCTTTTTCCAGTTAAGTTTAGGTTTCATTTAGGATTTTTAGCATCTACCCAGATCTACGTTTTTCTATCAAAAATCTCTTGTGTGTGAGTTTGGATGGTATTTTTGTTTTAGATGATTTTCTAGAAGTTTTGCATGCCTAGAGTGGTTTTCACTTGGTCTCTCTAGTGACTCAAAGATCAGAAGCTTGAGAAACCTTAGATTACCTTGGTGCCTTTTCGCCTTCTTGATGAGTCTGACTTGGTTGTGAAATCTATCCATTGTGAGAAATATATTTATTTTTCTCCTTGCAAATCTTTGAACAAACTTTGTTATAAGTTTTGAATTTCATTTTTACAAAAGAAAACATATCTGGATGTTTTTTGGTTGATTTGTTATTCTGAACAAATGAATCCTTAGTTTACTAAACAACTAAGTAAAATGTCCTAAAAAAATTAGATCTCAAAATTAGTTTTTGTAGTTTTGAGTGTTTTCCTAGAACTTGTAGATATTTTTTGAAGAATATTTTTTTTTGTAGTTACGAGTTTTGAAAAAGGAAAGGGATTTATTGTGAGCATTAACTATTAGTCTCATTTTGAGTTCTTATTGAAAAAGACAAAAATATTTTCTTTCTCTTTCCATGTTGAAAGAAAGAATTGTTTCTTAAAGAATTGCATTCTCAAACTCTTTCTTTTAGCTAGAATTTCATTGAAATAAAAACGAATTGCTTATCATTTTAGGTGCATATTTTTTGTTTTTTTGGAGTCGATTCTTCACACCATCAAAGTTTCATTTCCATACCTATTGACTTAAAGAACAACCCATAAAAGCAACGCTTAATTAAAATTGATCTAGTAATCTTTTCTATTTCTAGGGCTCTTATCACCAATATAGCTTAGGTTAGTATCTTGGAGTAAGGATCAATTAAATCTCCAAGATAGTTAAAACAAACAAGTAGATACATCTTGCGATAGGAAATAAATACAACTGTAATCGATACATTTTGGGAAGCTTCTCTTAAAGGAGTCAATCACGAGATCATGTCCGAACCTTTGAGACAATCAATTCTGTCTCATTGGGAAAGATAGAAGATTTGCTCATATTATAAACTGTAAACATCGGACTAACCATTTTCGAGGAGCCTGGGGTCACTTGTTGGTAAACTTCGTATTGACCATGTTGAGGAGCCTTCAAGGGGATTGAGCTTGTTTACTCTTCCCTTGCGCGTAGATCGGATCGTAGATTGTTCCCCCAATTGTATGTGTTGTTGTTGGTAACCTTAGTGTCCATAAAATTAAGATTATTTCCTAAGGTGATGGCGAAGGAAGGACCCCATTGTACCTAGAGCAGATGTCGACTAGACTCACTTGGACTCTCTGGGGGCTTCTCTTCACTCGAGATGGTTTTGTGAAGAAAATTGTGCCAGTCTGTTTCATTAAGCAGGTTGTTGGGGTAACTATTCCAACCGCCCTTTCCATATTAAACTTCTACTGCATTGGATTTCATCACCAAATAGTGTTTTTAGTACAAGAAGTTACTATTTGTGTGTGGTTTGAACTCTTAGATTTTTTAGGAATGTGATTCAGCTGTTTGTTTCTTTAGAGACTTCAGGTGGTTTTATTGAAATTTTCTTTATTTGCATGTGATTAATTAATATTTAATCGTGGTTGAATTACCAAGACAATCTCGTAGACTTCAGGGGAAACTTCCTGAGTACACACCAAGTCAGCTTGAAGGGATACGAGCTCTTGTATCACCTAGTGATAGTAGAGTTGGATCACCAGAAGCCAGAGAGTCATCTTTAATTATTCATCCTAATTATCAATAACAAACAACAGAGTATATTCAAGAGCCAATTTCATTTTCCAAAGTTACTGGTAGTATTCCTCCTTCTAGTGAATTAGCTGAAGAAGCTGAAATTTCTAAGCCTGACACTAAACCTGCTGCTACTCCAACTTCAGGATTTGCTTCTCCAACTTCTAGTGGTCCTAGTTCACCTAGGGTAGGAAATATCACTATTCAAAATCTTCCTTCTGGCCTCATTTCTATTGAAGAACTTGTCAATCCAGACGAAGACGTAACTCTTCCCGAAAACCAATAGATTTTAAATCTTAGGGAGCGCGAATCAATATTCTACAGTCCTTTTAGGAGTGACGCTTGGTACGTATCATTGATTTTTTTTTTAGAAAACCCAGGTCTTATTTTTTCACCGCCTTGAATTCCTTTTCATCCTACACCAAGAGGTTATTATCCTTCATCGATCATGTCAAGACAATCATCTATGTTTTCCCAATCATCGGAAGCATTTTTATATGGCGGTCCTTCTATTCCTTTGGGGTTCCAGTCACTCAATGGTACTTTTTCAGGAGCATCTCCTCAAACAACTAAACATGAGTTATCAACTGTAGTAATGGAACTCAAGCATTGAATGCAAAAGAAATCCTTATGATGTCTAGTAGTATTCCAAATCCTTAACCTCAAGGTAGTCAGTTACTGCCTGGGGGCAACCTCAAGGTAGTTAGTTACCGCCTGGGGGCAACCTCAAGGATAGTACATACCTTCGGGATAGTACATACCTCAAGGCCAACCCCAGACTCAATCCATACCTCAAGGTCAACCCCAGTTTCTGTACATACCTCAAGGTCAACCCCAGTTTCAGTATGTGCCTCAAGGTTATCAACCTCAAGGTCAGTACCCAACTCAAGGTTTCCAACCGCCTTCTAGTCAATCATTTTTACAAGGATATGGAAATGTACCGCTTAATTATCAGCCCTACGTTCAACCATGTTATGGTCCTCCATATGCTCAACCTTTTATGGGTCCATACTCCAGAATGAATATGGCATGGGATCCATCTCAAAATCAATAGAATATGCAACCTAATGAGCAGTTATCTAATTAACCTGGACAAACTTTGGTTTCTCATCCAACACAGCAACCTGTCCAACCTGCTGTTCAAACCTCTGCACCTGGTTTAGTTCAGCAGCCTGGGCCTATCTCACCTCAAACTCTGCCTCAAACTGCTGCTGCAAATTCTATTCAACCTACCACACCTATTTCTAGAGTATCTATAGCTCTGAATTTTACTATCCCTACATCAGTACAAACTCCTCAAGTCTCTGTGCCACAATCAGGACCTAGAGTTCAGACTTTGGTCCAGATGCCTGCAGGACAAGCTGGTCCAATTACAATTGTCACAAGTCAACCGCAATTCACTTATCAACCGTACCAGGGACAATATCAATTCATTCCTACTTTACAAAACCCAGTTTATTAGTATCAACCTTATCCTGGCTATACTTATCAACAACATCAACAACCCTAGTTTGGTCCAGTTAATCTTGGTTTCCTAGGAGGTTATAACATTCCTAATGCAAATCCAATTCCAGGTTATCGTCGATATCCTCCTCCTGGAGCTGGTCTTGTTACTCAAGGTTTCTGTGACCCTAACCCTTAGTTACCATTTATTGCAACTTTGGATTTACCTGATTTGTCGCACCTTGCAAACGATCCAATTTACTATCTTCTGTATTGGCCGCCAATGCCTAGTAAGTTTCCCAGTGATATCCTGAAATTTGAGGGTAAGTTAGAAGAGGATCTGTCAAATCATGTTATGACTTATCACCTCTGGTGTGCAGTGATATGGTACATTGAATTACCGTGAGCCTCTTTTTATAATTTCAATTAGTTAGCCACTTCTTTCTTAACTCATTTTCAGTTTCCTTTCAGATACAACAATGGCACAGAACTGTTAAATTCACTAAAACAAACCACGTCCACATATATTTATGATCATATTCATGAATGGCGACATAGAAGGCATTTAGTGAAAGTTTTCATTCCAAATCAATTTTTAGCGAAATGGTTCATTAAATTATTGTTACCCAAAATCACTGAAGATATAGCTAAGGGAGGAGTTGTCACTGAAGAGCAAGTCATTACTCAGGCTTAGTACCTTGACCTTGTCTATACGCAGATAGGTACTTTACATGAAAAATCCCTGATCTCCCAAAACACGGTCAAATAATTGTAGCTCCTTCAGGGGTTCATGCAGCTGATGGTATGATTGGTTCAGTTAGTACTAAAAGTAAGAAGAAATCTTCAAATAGTTTCGTTCCTCTAATAACTTTACCTAATTCCTCGATAGGAGATTCTTCAATTGAAATTTCTATCGACATTCATGTCGTAGACTCATCTACAACCAAATCAAAATCCGTAGTAAAAATAAGGGGAAGAAGAAAAACAAACAAAATTAATAAGATAAAATGGATAAAAATGAATCTACTGACGAAAAACGTAAACCTCACTATCCTTGTTTCATTTGCGATGAGGATCATTTACTAAAGACTGCCCACATCGAGCAGAGGTTTTGAAAATCATTAAAGGTTCTCAAACACCTGCTGTCTTGAAGGATCCTTTTCCTACTCAAGACATTAAGATGATTGGTTCTTCCTCGAATGCCTCAGAAGAACCCATTATGATGATGTCTCATGTCAGGATTGCGACGCGATCGCAAGATTATGGTAGTAAAAATCCTATTGGTAGTAAAGAAGCAGAATATTATAATTCAAACACATCAAATACACATCCTCCTGGTTCCGGTCCACTACAGATCAAGAAACCCAACCTTGAATTAGTAATAAAACCACCTACTAAAGGTATACTTTATAAATCAACTTTCAATCCACATGCGAGAGCTGCTTAGAACTATAACATTGTTGAAGTCTTAGCTATTTCCCCTTTAGCAATGTTGGCTTTGGAAGTGTTGCAATCGTGCCCAGCATAGTGAAAATTGCTATTGTATGCTATAGGAGCTGTATATAGGGTTCAAACCTAATAATCTTCGATTTAGAGAATAGTACACCCCGCCTTCCTCATCAAATGGCTTTCCAGATTCCAGTGTTAGTAAAAAAGAGACCTTGCTTTCAGACTGTGATTGATGAAGGGGCTTCTACATGTATTATGTCGATCCAGTGTTGGAGAACACTTGGTCCTCCCACACTCAATCAGTCTCCGACAATTCTAAAGGCTTTTTATGGTCGAGGGTTCCATCATTTTGGTATTTTGCAGGATTTACCTATAGGGGTTGAAGGAAAAATTGTAAATCTAGATGTGTAAGTGGTTAATGCTCCTCTAGATTACAACCTTCTACTGGGTCATAGTTGGTCTTATACCATGATTGCTATTGTTTCATTGATATTTCAGCTTATTAAGTTTCCTCGTAATGGAAAGATCGTTACGATGGACCGATTGACTTATTTCTCATCCGACCCAACCTCTACAAATAGTATTCAGCACATCGGTAAAACAACTATCCCTTACAAGGATGTTGGAGTAGGTTTGATTAAATATACTAGTTTACTAGGAACCTTTTCCTTCCCTCGTCCTACCGTATCACCTTCTATTACAACTATTCATATGATTTCATCGAGCACTATTGCTTTTGATGATCCTTGGATCGTACCTTCTAATTCTGAGATAGATTCATTTGGTGGCGCGATGCCTTGGAGTTCCTTTGAAATTGCATATCAGGCTGTATAGTCATTTTCTGATTCTTGTTCAATCGAAACTGATCTAATGAATGTGGTCCATGGGGAATCACTTTCGATATCAACCTTAGCTACAACAACACTTTTTGATCTTGTTCATACGGATGAGCAGATTTGTGAACTTTTGTCTATTGATGATTTACCATGGGAATATCTTCATCACTGATCTTCATTTTTACTTGAGCTTGATCATTTTGAAAATGATTTTGCATCTATTTTTACTATTGACTATGTCAAAGACCACAAAATCCATTGCAACATTCTGATTCTGAGCTAAATTTGGGAAATATTTCTCGAATGGTTCCCATTGACATTTCAGTTAAGCCCAAAATTATTGAAAACATTGATATAGGTTCTTCTTGTACAGATGATGAAATCCAAATTTATAAAGCCCTATTTAAGGAATTCCATGACGTGTTTTCCTGGTCATATGAAGAAATGCCAAGAATCGATCTATCATTTGTTGTCCATGAAATTAAAAATACCCAGATGCTAAACATGTCCGACAACGCTTACATCAGATACATCCAAGTAAAGTTGCTGCTATTAAAGTTGAAGTTGAGAAATTACTTCATGCAGGTTTCATTTATCCAATTCCTTTAACAGATTGGGTATCAAATATTGTTCCTGTTAACAAAAAACAAGAAACAATAAGAATATGTATCGACTATAGGGATATTAATTGAGCTCGCCCTAAAGACAATTATCCAACCCCCTATATCGATCAAATTATTGATGATTGTGTCGGCAGTGAAATGTTCTCCTTTATGGATGGTTTTTCCGGTTACAATAAAATCAACATCCTCCCTGCTGATCAACCTAAAACAGCTTTCATTTGTCCATGGGGGACATTTTCTTATTGCAAATTACCCTTTGGATTGAAGAATGCTGGAGCAAATTTCAAAGGGCTATGTCTTACACATTTCATGACATCAAGCACATTGTGCAGCCTTATCTTGACGATTTAATTGCCCATTCATTATGTAGAGTTGATCATCTCACTCATTTACAAGATATCTTTATGAGATGTAGGCATTATCGAATTAGGCTGAATCCACATAAATGTGTATTCTCTGTAGAAACGGGTCGCTTACTAGGATTTGTCGTTTCAAAAGCCAGAATTCATGTTGATCCCTTGAAGGTTGAAGCTATCATCAAATTACCTCCTCCTTCAACTCTTTGCTAACTCCAAAGTTTGCAAGGGAAAGCAAACTTTTTACGTTGTTTCATTCCTAACTACGCCGAGATAATGAAAGGTTTTACCAGGTTGTTAAAACATAATACTTCATTATTTTGGGATGAGATCACTGATAAATCTTTTGATGCACTTAAACACATGTTAACCCATGCATCGCTACTGCATCCTCCCAATTACAGCCAGGATTACTTTTTGTACCTCGCCACTTCTCATTCCACCATTGGGATGTTTTTAGTTCAGGAGGATGAATTCAACAATGAAGATGTGAATTACTATTTCAATCACACTTTGCATTCGACTGAGCTTAAATATTCATGTGTGGACAAATTGGCCTTGGAAGCTATTCAAGTTGTCCAAAGATTTTGTCATTACATCTTATTACGCAAAACCACGGTAATTTCTGACTATAACCTTATGATGTATATCTTGACCAAACAATTGCTAGGGGGCATGTATTCCAAATGGATAGTTATCCTGCAGGAATTTGACTTGGAATTTGAAAAATCCAAGGTAAAGGAATCTTTGGTTTTTGTTGAATTGATGTGTGATTTCCCACGTAATGATACTGAAACTGTGGCAGAGCACCCCATTGCATATGAATCCTTATTTCTTATCAATACTCTTGATCCTTGGTATGGGGATATTATTGTTTATCTCCAAACCCAATCCTTTTGGCCTGAAATCTCACGATCTCAGCGACGGAAAATACATTTCCAATCTCAACAATACAATATTATTGGTGATACATTTTATTGTCATGGAGCTAATTTTGTTTTCCGACGTTGTTTACCACATGAAGAAGCTAAAAAGGTTCTGAATGACTATCACTCTGGAGCACGTGGGGGTCATATGTCTGGGTATGCCACAACCCAAAAGATATTGCGCGTTGGTTATTTCTGGCCATCCTTATTTAAAGATTGTATCTATGCAGTCTGAAAATGCCACAATTGTCAAAGTTTTGATCATAAGATGTGTGCTCGACCCACTCCTCTCCACCCTATATTTGTTGTTGGTCCTTACGCAAAGTGTGGTATTGACTTTATTACATGTAACCCTCACTCAGCCGAGGGGCATGCATATATTATCCTAGTGGTAGATTATTTTACTAAGTAGGCTGAGGCGATTATATTATCCTAGTGGTAGATTATGAATTGATAGATTTTGATGGTGTCTCTTTGGGTAAACCCAGAAATGGACTTTATCTAAAGAGATATTATGCTTAAATTCTGTGTGGAGATTTTTTGTTAGAATAGTTTATTTACAACTAGTGTGTTTTAGATTAGAAAAGTGTGCCTAATTTAGAGAGTGTTCTTATCACTATTCCTGCTTATCTTGATTTTACTCTTGATATTAGAGATGTCGACGTCTCTTCAAACATACATTGGTTTTGCTGATGGTGCCTGTGATAGTACACAGAACATTTCTTCTGCAGCTTGGGTTATCTATTCACCCTCTGATGAGTTAGTTTCTATGCATGGGGTAAGCCTTGGTCAAACAACGAATAACATTGCAGAGTATAGTGCAATGATTGAGTTATTATCTGAATCCATCTCATTTGGGATTCAGAGTTTGATTGTTAGGTTGGATTCTGAACTTGTTGTATTACAACTTAATAGGTTTATGCTATTAGAAATCCAGTGTTATTAAGGTTACTTTTGAGATTTCATCTCCTGGAACATGAATTTGATTACATTGAATACCAACATATTCCAAGACATTTAAAGACATTAGCAGATGCAGTTGCTTCTTGTATGATAAATAGACATTTGCAATAATCAAAATAGTAAATTTAAGAACATTCAATAACATGTTACAAGAGATAGCTGGTAATAATGATATATCATAGCATACAGGCAGTGTTTTAAAAAATACATCGTCTTCAATCATGGGTTGAAAAACACCTTATGATCGGAAAAAATGATAATACAATAAGACAAAAATGTCATGTGAGTCTACAAAATCGATCATCCTATCCCTGGTGATGATCACTATAAGAAACCACTGCTCGGGCCACCCTACATAGGAACCTCCTAAAAGGTCCTGGGACCCTAATCACATATCTCTATAACCTCAGTGGAATATCATTTATGCTAGTCTCTAGAATATCTACTGTCAAGCACTCTAGATGGTGCTCCAAGTCGGTCAGGATCTCTGATGATTGGTCATGTGGGGCTGGTACTGCTACAACTAGGTGTCTCCTCTCATAAGGCTAGAGAGTGGCTGGTCGTCGTGGACCCACATCTACATTTAAAACTTTTGATTGTCAGTTTTGGATGATTTAAAAAATTAATTAAAACTTAGAAATTTTTGAAAATGATTTTTACCTGAATCATCCCATTGCTCTCCTGGTGGAAGAGTAATGTCTGGGTCACCGCAATAATCCATCCCAGCATATGGAAAATCCTAAATCACAAAAAGTTTTTTGTTCAACCAACGAAAATATTGAGGCGGAAATTGAACAACCTCTGAACCCTCTTCAGGGTGACGAGCCAACAAAGCAATCCAACGAAGTATCCTAGGCTCTCGAGGAAGACCAGCATCAACAGGAATATGCTGTGGGGCTAACATAGGGATCCTCTCTAGAGCAAAGTTGACCATGATAAATCCATTTCCAAAGTTTTTCAGTTGTCCATTCCTTGCTCTGGTTAGTTGGCCTTTCACATTTGCCAACTTAGCCTCGCACCAGTTGAATATGGTGCCTCGAAAACAGTCTACAACTATTTTCATTTGGGATCCAGTAGCTGAATGCAATGCTGCACTCCCACATAGCCTGGTAACAGTGAATGCAATAACCTTAAGCTCAGGAAAGTTGATAGTTTTAATATCAATCCATTTGTCCTTTGTTTAATCATCGCAAAACTCCAATTGGAGACTAGCGACAGACTGGCCACCTGGCCTAGTCCCAAAGAGAGATAATTGTTCACCCCTCTTGGAAAAACTAGTCAAAAAATATATATCCTCCAGCTCAATTTCAAGCCGGTGGCCACCAAACATGAAGCATTGGTCCTGTGTGTTCCATCTGTCTACCATACATTGCAAGAGATCTACTTGGGCCCTCATGCTCGGTATGGCCCAAAACTTAAATAGTTTGCATGCTCTCAATGCCTGCAATGTGGGTATATGATTTATTATGGAAAGATCTACATCCTCGTGCTCATGTTCTCGCCAAATAAGCATTTTGAGTGTCCTACAATGCAAAAAGATATATTAGAACAAGCTAGTTCGAAATATTTTGGGCGAAAATGGAGAAATTTGTTTTTTTTTTTAATTTCGTTGTGCGGGGTCCGAACCCGCTGCTTACACACAGTGCATAGGTCCACACGGGTTGTGGGAAATAGGTGCGGACCCACAACCTTTTTCTTTATAGAAAAAAGTTGGGGTCTGCAGGGGCCGTGTGTTGCACCTACGGACCCCCACGAGCGAATTTATAAACCTATTTTTCCTTCAAAAACCAAATTTAAAGCCTAAAAGCGAAATGTAAATGGATGAGATGCAAGTCAAGGAGGATGAGGATTACCTGGAGCTAACAGTTTTCGATTCCAACAGATGGATTTTCTAGAATCTTCACAGGAAATTTCTTACCCAAAAGATCTCACCTCTCACTTCGAACTCAAATGGTAAAAATGAAGCTAGAAAATCCCTTTTTATAAGATTTTTTGAATAAATTAATTTTGAAATTTTTTTTTTTTTTCACTTTAAAAAGGTAAAATTTTTAAATACATTTTTATTTATCTTAAACAGGTATGAGTAATGTTTTGAGTTTTTTTGTGTAAAATATTGGATTTTTTAGGAAAATTGATCATTTTAAATAAAGAGAATACTTTTATCACTCTTTCAGACTCTTTCAAAATTTACGAAAAACAAAACATGAGAGTCCTCTTTAAGCTCTTTTCTGACTCGTAAAATATGAAAAGATTGCCGAGTTTTTTCCCTTTTTAACTCATTAAACAGAATTAAAAGGGGAGTTCACTTACAACTCTTTTCTGACCATATAAACATGAAAATATCACTATACTTTTGTTGTTTCAAGTTCAATACTGGTTATGAAACGACTTGTCTTCGATGACTTTTTTACTTTTTTAGATCGGGGCCACTAATTATGAAAAGTACTCCTTGATTGTAATGGTCAAGAGTTTCTATCGAGTATTATTTTATACTTTTTTGGGCTTGAGGGACACAAATTTACGAGAAAAGTCCCCCATGGAGTTTTTTTAATTTTTTCTTCTCGCTCCCTAAATTGAAAAACACCAAGTTTTTCCTATACTGGACTTGTTAAAATTTAACAATAAAGGACCTGTTCAATTTAGACATGAACGAAACACTCCTTCTTAGGGTTTGAATTTTAAACTAAGTTTGACTCATCTGAAGGATGAGCTTATAAACAAGAAAATGTTATCCTCCTCAAGCTTATCAAAAATAAAGGGGCACTTGCTTGAAATCGTGGGGGAAAAGAGAGAAAAATGAACCTGTTTGTTACACTTTTTTTTTTAGAAAATTCATTAACCACTCTTGAACATGACACTTTTTGTTCACCTGGGTTGGGAAATCCTTTGCCTAACAGTTAATCAAACCACATTGAAAGTCTTCAGCCGGTTTTTGGGTATTAGCTTTGGGTCAATTGTCACCAAGCCATCTGCAGTGTCGTTATGTGTTCAAGAGATCAGTTCAAACAAACCATTCATCTGCAAAATATACGTCATCCATTTTGACCATCCCTGAGTCAGTCCTTGCCAATATATTTCATCAAAACTTGATCTATGATTTCATGTTGTGGGCTTGCCTACGACGGAATGCTTTCTATCGACATCAGCTCATTATCTTGGAAGTTGATCTAGAAATCATCAATACCTTGAAATCTGCATGCCTTAATGGCAAGTTTCTTGCCTTTGATGATAGGTTGCATCATTGACCTTCGATCAAAATATTTTATAACATGTTCAACATCAGCTCATTTATTCACATTTCATGGATTGTGTTGAGTACTTTGAGAGCCATTGACATTATTGGTGGTTTCTCTCACACTTGTTAACAGTTCACACCATTGACTAGTAATCAATTGGTTTCTACCATGTTCAACTTCGACACATTCATTCACATGGATAGAATCGTACTAGTTCAGGAAGCAGAAATCAAGACCTTGGATCTAGTTTCTATCATCCAGGCTGCACAGAAATTTGTTATTCATTATACAGTGGAATATTCATAAATAGATGGTTGCGCCCATACTATGTCTACACAAGTCTATACTCTTGATGTATTACAAAATCATTCATGTATCAGAACAATTTAGTGAGTTTTCTAGTCGGTTTTGATCTAAGTATGGGAATGCCTACCTCAACAATGATATGTCTACATATATATATTTTGTATTGAATGTTTTTATAGGTTCTAACTGGGGTGTCCACAAGATGATCCCTGAAATGATAAATTACTTCACTCTTCATAAATGACAGACTCTATCTCATCTATTACAGACTTCGCACTTTAGGGAGCAATCTGTTGCACTAAAAATTGTCACCTTGACATTCTGAAATTTGTGTGAGTCCATTACCACTCATACTTTCCCCCTTTGCAAGTCTTAAACCTCAGTTCCTCATATCAAGCCTTGAAAATAAGAGAAAGCCCTCAAAAGTCTCTAAAACTCTGGTTCCACACTTTCTGTTTGCATTACCTGTGATCTTGCACCTAATGGTCATGTCTCCTGCGCACCTGACTGCTTTGTCTCTGTGTTATGGGTGTGGACCCCTATAAAAGTTAAAAAAGCGTGAGCATATTCTAAAAAACTCACTTTCAGTCATTTTTAGAAGCTTCTAAAAGGAACCTTGAGGTGGCAAGTTCACTCTCTTAAGGTTCATGCATCCCATACCTTAAGGAGCTAACCCCTTGATGTGAGGAGCTTATACCTTTGAAGGAGGATTCTATCCCTTCATAAATGGACCTGTATCCTCCTCCTCTGCACTATAAAATGAAGCATTAGGCTGGTTACTGGGGAGGTTGGAAGCTAAATATTTTTGAGGTGAAATGCTGTTGGAACTTAGTATTCTTAGTTGAGTTTTTATGAGGAGAGATTACATACCTCTATGATCTCATTTGGAAGAGTGCAAGGCTTATCAAAGTAAAGGAAATTCCTACTTTGGACCCCAGGAAGAGCTTGTTCAACATCAAGGCTGAAACGGTTGTAAGGTTCTTCTGCTTCAAAGTTAATACAAATAAGTTTGTTTTTCTCAATAATCTGTTGATTTATGGTTTATTTTATGGATTCCTTGATCACCATAAAAGACATGATTTATGATATTTTCTATGCAGGTGCTATTTAATGTTTGCTTTTTTGTGATTGCAGGTTCTCAAAGGTAAATCTTTCGAACTATTGAAGGATGGCTACTACAAATAAGCATTGGATCTAAGGTAGGGTCTTAATACGATTTATAAATAAATACTATAAATACGATTTATAGTATTTATTTATAAATCATATATGTCTAGAGAAAGATAGATTTGTTTGTATGTTTGTTTCTAGACTATCTTTTGATACTAGGGAGATCGGTCTTGTCTGCAAGATCGATTTATTTGACCAACAGAGGTGAGTTTCCATATTTCACCATTTTCAACTACTTTCGAAGCCTTACAAAAGCTGAAAGAACTCTATGACTCACATTTTTCACTTGAAGTTGTTCAACTCATGGTTAAACTCTTCACTCTTGAATTACAAAATAATGATCCTCTTGCTCTTGCATCCGAAGTAAAATCTATAATGCATGATATCAAATTCACTAAGGTTGAATTGGATATTCCTCTTATTTCTTTTCTAAAGGCACTTTATCCTACTTACTCCAATTATCTTGAGTCATTGCAATCAAATGGAAATCTCAAAGATATTACCTTTCACTCTTTTGTGAAAAAAAAAATTGAAAGAGAGAAAGCTTTTGGAAAGAAGACAACCCCTGAATCTTTTGAAGAGGTTGTGTGCCTTGCTCATAAAGAAAATAATCCTACTCAAGATTCTTCCAGAGGAAGAGGTGGTTGAAGAGGAAGAGGAAGATATTTCAGAGGCAGGGGGGGCAGACACTCTTAAGGAGAAAAGGCATATTTTCACTACATATGCTGCAAAAGAAATGGATCGCATGATGCATCTACATGCAAAATAGCTTGGGACAAAATTGAGCAGCAAAGAAATCAACCCAAAGGTTAAAATAATAACATGGACAAAGGTAAAGCACCTAAATATGCTCATTATGTGGTGGCACAATGTAATATAGGAGTAAATGAAGATTTATTTAATGCTTCACTTGCTTCTTGGAAAAACGATTGGATGCTTGATTCAGGAGGAAATTTCCACATGACTCATAGAAAATGTTTTTTTGAAGAATTTACTGACAATGTTGATGGAGCAGTATACTTTGCAAACCAATAAAAAATCAAGCCATTAGGGCTTGGTAGAATCAGGCTTAAATTGGCTTGGTAGAATCAGGCTTAAATTTCCTGGTCTTCCAGACTTTCTTTTGTATCATGTTCTATATCTCCCACAGCTAAAGAGAAACTTGTTGTCCTTGGTCCACATCCGCCAGCAAGGTCACTCCATTCATATGTTTGATGGCAAGCTTCAGGTGATAAAATCATCTTACCACTCACTTATCATGAGGGGAATAGAAGAAGAAAGGCTTCTAAAGCTGCAAGGTACCTTTGCTTGCGTACAACATTTCTAATACAATGCTCATTATGAAGAAGGTACACTCCCATCAAGTTTATTATGGCATGCTAGATTTGGAAATTTGAACTATGACAACCTTTGCTTGTTGAAGAAAAGTGGTGTTGCTGGTTTGCATACAATTCCTAGGAAATTTAAGCAATGTGATGTTTGCATTCTAGGAAAGCATAGCAAACAGTCTTTTCATGATTCACATTCAAGAACGCATAGAAAAATTGAACTCATTCATTCAGATTTATGTGGTCCAATGCTTGTTCCTTCTACAAATGGAAATAAATATATGATGACATTTATTGATGACTACACCAGAATGTGTTGGGTTTATTTATTGAAGAACAAATCTGATTCTTTTCAAACATTTAAGAACTTTCATAAATGGATTTAAAATGATGCACAATCTCATATTGGATCTATTTGCACTGATAATGGAAAATAACACACATCAAATGAATTTTAAAACTATCTTTTCCAACATGGGATCAAACATCAAATGATTGTACCTTATAGTCCCCAACAGAATGGTGTAGCTAAAAGAATGAATAGGACAATCTTAAATATGGTATACTCCATGCTCTTCTTCAAAAATGTAAAAATAATGTTTTGGGTTAATGTTGTTCTATGTGCTGCATATGTAAAGAATAGATTTCCATCTAATGTTATTAGAAACAAGACTCCCTATGAAATGTGGTATGGGCACATTCCTTTGGTAAAGCATCTTAGGGTCTTTGGTTCCACCTGTTATGCTTTGATACCAAAGGTACATAGAAATAAACTTGGTGCAAGAAGTCATAAGTTTATCTTCCTGGGGCATTCAAACACCTCCAAAGCATATTGTTTCTATGATGAAGTCAATAAAAAGTTTTTTGTATCTAAAGATGTAATCTTTCTTGAATCATCCAAAACTGACAATGTTGTTAAGCGACAACTTGATTGCTTGGATATTTTCAAGGATTTGATAATCAGATTCCACATCTTGAAGGGGGGATTCCTATTCTAGATCAACATGTGGAATCTTCTTCTGAAGAACTCTCTCCCCCACATGAAACTCCAACAACGGATGATGCTTTAAATGATGTGATTGATAGAATTGGGAGACTCAATCTTGATTCAGTCCCAACTCAATCAACGAAGCAACCTAGACCATCTGAGAAAGGTCCCCCAAAGTGGATGACAAAGACACCTGAAAGTGTTCATCCTGATGAGGTTGGAAAGATAGGAACTAGAAATTCAAACCGGAAAAATGGAGGTGATGTAGATGACTCTAATTAACCTGTTAATATGGATGTTTCTTATGATTGTGAATTGAATTTGTCTACAGATTTTGAACCAACTTCCTTTAAAGAAGCCACTTCTCATGATGAATGGAAAGAAGCAAAGAAAGAAGAGTATGATGCCGTCATAAAGAATGGCACTTGGAAGCTGGTTGATCCTCCATTAGGAACCAAACCAATTGGCTACAAGTGTGTCTACAAGACCAAGTATAAAGCTAATGGCTCACTTGACAAGAACAAAGTTAGGCTTGTGGCAAAAGGTTTTGCACAAAAGGAAGGGGTCGATTATGAGGAGACATTTGCCCCCAAAGAAAAATGGGCTACCATTTGGACACTCTTTTCCCTAGCAGCTCAAAATGGTTGGAAATTCCATCAAATGGATGTAAAAACTGCTTTCTTGAATGGATATCTACAAGAGAATGTTTTTACGTCCCGGCCTAAAGGATTTTTTGTAAAAGGACATGAACATAAAGTATGAAAACTTGTGAAATCCTTGTATGGCCTCAAACAAGCACTGCGAGCCTGGTATGAGAAGCTAACTGGGCATCCTCTAAAACTCAATTTAAAACATTATGATCTTCATGATGCAACTTTATTTGTCAAGAAAGTTGGCAAAATAGTTGTGTATCTTGTGGTATATGTAGATGCTCTTTTGATGACATGGAACAATGAAAGCTACATTGCATCCATAAAGAAGGAATTGGGGAAAAGTTTTGAAATGAATGATTTGGGCTATGTTCATTACTATCTTGGTATTGAAGTTCGAGTAACTCAACATCCGAAGTCCATATTTCTTTCTCAAAAGAAGTACATTGGAGATCTGTTGAACAGGTTTGGCATGACAGAATGCAATCCTCTTACTACTCCAATGGAACAAAACTTAAAGCTCACATCTATTGAAGGAAAAGAATTTGAGGATGCAACGAAGTATAGACAACTTGTAGGAAGTCTCAACTACCTAACTACTACCAAACCAGACATTTTTTTTGCTATTGGAATCCTCTCCATGTTTATGCAAAAGCCTTGTGAAGGACATTGGTCTGCTTCAAAAAGAGTTCTAAGGTACTTGAAGGGAACTGAAGACTTTGAAATCAAGTATACATAGGTGGACTAATTCAATTTGATTGGATACTTTGATTCAGACTTCGATGGAGACAAAGAAACTGGGGTATCTACTTCAGGATATGCTATGAGTCTTGGATCAGGAGTTTTCTCCTAGAGATCACACAAACAATCAATTCCAATAGATTCCACAACAGAAGCAGAATACGTGGCAGCAGCTGAGGCAACAAAAGAAATTGTGTGGCTCAGGAAAATTCTTGAAGATTTGTAGGTAAAACAAGTACAATCAACTCCACTAATGATTAACAATATCTATGCAATAAAGTTGGCTAAGAACCCAAAGTTCCATGATCGAACGAAGCACCTCAATAATAAATATCATTTGATTCGACATCATGTTGAGGCCAAAACAATCCATCTTCGTCATTGTTCCACTAATGAGAAAATTGAAGACATCTTCACCAAAGCGCTTGGAAGAGAAAATCTTGAATGATTCAAAATGATGCTTGGACTCACCAACATCCCTTTAGATTAAGGGGAGGAGTGTTGACACCTAATCATCAGGATTGGGCGAATAAATGTAATTAATGTAAATAAATAATAAGAAATATGAACAGTCATTGGGAGATGAAGTGAACAGTCTCTCCCTCATGTATATAATAATGACCAACCTAAAGGAATAATATATGAATTGATTTGGTGGAGTTACTACCTAGCCTGAAAATGTGGATCAGATTATTCCTCATATTTATGTAGACATGGACAACATATAGGTAGATCACTAGACATCTATCATTAATATGAATGGTAATCTTTGCGATCAAGTTATTTCTATTTTTATTGGTCCAGGATATAATTATAGCGATGTTAGTCCTGACTTGGTGGATAAGTGTGGTTTGAGTAAGGAATTGCATGCATAATCTTGGTTAGTGCAGTTGGATATAGGTGCAAAGAAGCGAGTTCATCATTGGGTAAGAACTTGTGCATTTTATTTAAATGGTATGCCTATCGTAACACATTTGAATGTATTACCATTGGGATCATATAGTATGTTGTTGGGAATGGATTGGTTGCACCTTCATAAAACTAAAGTGGATTGTTATGACGAACTGATTGAGTGTGTGGATGACAATGGGGAACCAAGGGTATTATAGGGAAAGAAGAAAGCCACATCAATTAGGATGGTGACAACTATGTAGGAAAAACCCAATTGTAGAAAAGGGTGTGTGTTATTCGAAATGCACATTTCTAGTGAAAAGAGTAAGGAAGTTGATGATGCAGATGTTTTGAGTAGGTACCTAGTTCTAGAGCAGTTTCAAGATGTGTTTCCCGAGAATACTTCATAGTTTCCACCTCACAGGGAATTCGAATTTTCTATGGAGTTAGGGCTAGGGGAATCTCAAGCATCAAAATCACCTTACAGGATGAGCACACTTAATTTGGTACATTTGATGTTCCAGTAGAAGGAAATGTTGGACAAAGGGTACATTAGGCCAAGTGTATCACTACGAAGCGCATTAGTATTGTTTGTGAAGAAGAAGGACGATACTCTTAGATTGTGCATTGATTACAAGTAGTTGAAAAAAGTGACCATCAAGAACAGGTACCCATTACCGAGGATTGATGATTTATATGATCAACTAAAGGGAGTAGCAGTGTTCTCTAAGATCAAATTGAGGTCAAGATACCATCTAGTACGCATCAAAGAAGAGGACATCTACAAGACCACATTCCAGAATAGGTATGGGCATTGTGAGTTTTTGGTAGTTCCATTTGGTTGGACTAATGCCCTAGCTACATTTATGTGTTTGATGAATAATGTGTTTCATCCTTATTTGGAAAAGTTTGTTATTGTGTTCATTAATGACATATTGGTATATTCTAAAAAATGAGGAAGAACATGTCGAGCATTTGGTAGCAGTGTTGAGATTATTGAGATAGCATTAGTTGTATGCTAAGCTCAACAAATGTAGTTTCTTCCAGAATGAGGTACATTACTTGGGACATGTTGTCTCCAAGGAGGGCATTGCAGTAGATCTAGAAAAGATAATGGCCATCATGGAGTGGGTATCCCCCAAGAATGTGGATGAGGTGAGATTTTTCATGGGGTTGGAAGGCTATTACAGGAGGTTGATTAGGAACTTCTCACGAATTGATTATCCTATTACATGGTTGCAGAGGAAAGGTAACAAGTTTTAATGGATAGAGGAGTATGAGGCCGGTTTTGAGCAGCTTAAGAAATTGTTGACACATGCTCTAGTGTTAAAGATTGCAGATCCAGACAAAGAGTTTCTAGTATGCACAGATGCTTGCAAGATAGGACTTAGTGGTGTCCTTATGCAGGATGGACAAGTGGTATGCTACAAGTCATGAAAACTAAACGAGCATGAGAAGAACTACCTGACACATGATATTGAGTTAGCAAAGATCATACATGCATTGAATATGTGGAGGCACTATCTTCTTGGAAGGAGGTTTGTACTAATGAGTGTTCACATTGGGTTGAGGTATTTTTTTGACCAACCAAATTTGAATCCATAATAGGCTAGCCACGATCAATGAGTTCAACTTTGAGATCAGGTACATCAAAGGAAAGGAGAACATGGTGGCAGATGCTCTTAGCAAGCAGATACATGTAAATCACTTAGCATCTATGAGCTCTTATGGGATAGAATTATTGGAAAGGATCTTCCAGGAAAGACAATAAGATGTCAGGTACATGCATATTGTGCATAGGTTGCAGTAGAGTACATGTATAGGTACAAGTGGTAGTACAAGTACAGGTTTAGGTGGTGATACAAGTACAACTACAGGTGGTAGTACATGTATAGGTACATGTAGTAAGCATAGGTACAAGTACAGGTTTAGGTGAAGGTGCATTGGATGGGGACTATTGCCTTAGAGTAGATGGATTGGTTAGATTCAAAGATAGGATATATGTGCCAGACAGTAGTGAGATCAAGAAGGTGATCTTGAGGGAGTTTCCTTTATCCATTTTCTCTATACCTTCCCATTTATTTCACTAAGTTTATATTATTCCCCTTTCCTATCTTTCTCCAACCTCCCCCTAGTCTATCCATTGTTCCACACCCTTCTCCAAAAGTCTCCAGTGCAGGGTTCTAGTCCTTCCTAACCATAATTCCTAGGTAAAGGATGCACCCAAGGCCACAATTCTTGTTGAAATTTGATGACTAAAAATTTTCCAGCAATCTCAACCTGGTTTTAATTTCATATTATCTCTCCCTGTTGCACAAAAATTTTCACCTTGACATTATGCAATATGTGTGAGTCTATCACCACTCATAATTTCCTCCTTTGCAAGTCTTAAGCCTCTGTTCTTCATATCAAGCCTTGAAAATAAGAGAAAGCCCTTAAAAGTGTCTAAAACTCTGGTTTTGCACTTTCTCTTAGCATTACCTGCAATCCCACACCTAATGGTCATGTCCCCTGTGCACCTAACCACTCTGTCTATGTGTTATGGGTGCAGACCCCTGTAAAAGTTAAAAATGCGCAAGTACATTCTTAAAAAATCACTTTGAGTCATTTCTGGAAGCTTCTAGAGGGAAGCTTGGGGTGGCAAGTTCACTCCTTAAATGTTCATGCATCCCATACCTTAAGGAGCTAACCCCTTGATGTGAGGAGCTTATTCCTTTGAAGGAGGACTCTATCCCTTCATAAGTGGACATGTAACCTCCTTCCTTTGCACTATAAAATGAAGCATTGGGCTAGTTACTAAGGAGGTTAAAAGTTGAATATTTTTGAGGTGAAATGTTGCTGGAACTTAGTCTTCCTAATTGAGCTTTTGTGAGGAGAGATTACATAGCTTTTTGATCTCATTTGGAAGAGAGTGAGGCTTTTCAAAGTAGAGGAGATTCCTGTTTCGGACTCTGGGAAGAGCTTGTACAACATCAAGGCACCAAAGGTTGTAAAGTTCTTCTATTTCAAAGTTAATGCAATCAAGTTTATTTTTCTCAATAAGTTGTGTTTTATGGTTTATTTTATGGATTCCTTGATAACCATGATGAACATGATTTATTATATTAGCTATGCAAGTGTTATTTGATGTGTGCATGTTTGTGATTGTAGTTTTTCAAAAGGAAACTCTTTCGGAAGGTTGGAGCATGGTTGCCACAAACTAGTATTGGACTTAAGGTAGGGTCTAAACACCTCTTTAGTTTTTATTAATGAATCGTAATATGTTTAGAGAAAGGTAGATTTTCTTGTCCTGCTTGTTGCTAGATATCTGTTGATACTAGGGAGATCAGCCTTGTTCGCAAGATCGATTTATCCGGCCAACAAATTGGCGACTCCACTGGGGAACTGAATTTGATTTTTTTATTTTCTTTTGTCTTTGACTTGAGAAACTTGTTCTTGTTTTTGGTTTTTGCTTGATGTGTGTGGGATTGGGTAGTTTTTAGGATCTGGATTATTTTTTATTTTTTCGAAATTTTTAAGAGGACCGCACGTTCTATTTACAATACAGTGCAGACATCACCACATTGTTGCTTTAGTGCACAGATCAGTACCACATCTGCTTCTACTGGAAGCCTGCAGACCCTGTCAAAATTTTTGAAAAACCTAAAATGTTTTTTTCCAGTTAAGTTTAGGTTTTATTTACAACTTTTAGTCTCTGCCCAGATCTGCATGTGTCCTGTCAAAAGTCTCTTGTGAGTAAGTTCCATTGGTGTTTTTGTTTTATATGATTTTCCAGAAGTTTTGCATGCCTGGATTGGTTTTCACTCGGTCTCTATAGTGACTCAAAGATTAGAAGCCTAAGAAACCTTAGATCACCCTGGTGTCTTTTTGTCTTCTTGATGAGTCTGGCTGGTTTTTGAAATTTGTCCTTGGTGAGAAATAGATTTTGTTTCTCTTTGCAAATCTTTGAATGAACTTGGTCATAAGTTGTGAATTTCATTTTTATAAAAGAAAACATAGCTAGGTGTTTTTTGACTTATTTGTTATTCTGAACGAATTAATCCTTAGTTTACTGAATAACTAAGTAAAACATCCTCGAAAAGATTTGAAGCTTTTATTTCAATTAGGTTTTTATAAGTTTTTAGATCTCAAGATCAGTTTTTCATAGTTTTTAGTGTTTTTTAGAAATTGTAGAATCTCTTTTGAAAGAATTGTTTTGTGTAGTTTTGAGTGTTGAAAAATAAAAAGGGATTTATTTTTTGTGAGCATAATTAGTAGTCTCATTTTGAGTTTATTGAAAAACACAAAAAAAAATTCTTTTCATTTACATGTTGAAGGAAAGATTTGTTTTTCAAAGAATTCTATTCTCAACTCTTTCTTTTAGCTAGGAATTCATTGAAGGAAAAGTGAATTGTTTATCATTTTAGGTGCATTTTTTAGTGTATTTGGAGTTGAGTCTTCACACCATCAAAGTTTCATCTCCATACCTATTGACTTAAGAAACAACCTATAAAAGTAACACTTAATTAAAATTGATCTAGCAATCTT
>APFE031110640.1:6592-26974 GCA_000404065.3 Pinus taeda
TTGGAAGAAATAAGAGTAGTATGTAGATAGAAAAGCATCAAAAGAAAAATGAATGATGGGTTTGCAAGTCTAAGTGCACCCAAATCAAAGGAAGAAAAAATGCTAGGTAAGTAGGCTCAGTAGGTAGTTTTGAGGTTGTTGAATCCTAATTGCTAATCAGTTCTAGATTTTCATGTGTCATCTCACTCAGGACACAATCAGCAGGTAGTTCTATGCGAGAAGCTCAAAAGAGGTATAACTAACTCCCCTTCTCTACTTTCCCCAATCATTAACTAACTTCCCCAAAGGAGGTCAAGATCTGCTTGACACCTCTTAAGTTCCATCATTTCGTAACACTAGCTTGAGTAAAGATCTGTTTTACTCAAAGTTGTTCCATACTTTCTCTAAAGAATGGTTCTACCCCCTTGTAACAGCCTAAGGTCTTCTAAACTTAGCGCTTTCTTACCACCTCCACATTAACCACTAACATTATTATTTAGCTCCCTATATTTTCCCATCCCCCTACTAATATTATGTAAATCATCCCCTATATAAATATCCCTCCCCCTGGTTGAAAAATAACCATAAGTACTCCCCAGGAATTGCTCAGTTTACCTGAAACTTGGCAAGAACCCTCAACCTTCAAGCCATCTTCTAGATACAATGGACTCCTTCCAGAGTATAAAATCCCTCTGAGGTAATCGAACTTCTTCCGAAACCTCAAATGCCCTTCACACCCACTTACTTACTTTTTCGCCCAAAACAAATCCCTTGCCAACTTCCTTAACACTCCACAGACCCTTAAAATCCAGATCACATCGCAAGATCGCAGTTTCCTCTCCACGCAAGTTATGACCCATCTGTCACCACCCGACGCGATATCGCGACATCGGCGATCGGCGGTCGCAAGCTCCAAATGTCCAACTCAAGCACCCTTTGTTCCCTGCCGATGCGATATCGCGATCACATCGAAGCTAGTTCATCGCATTACCTCCAATATCAGCACATAACCATGTCTTTCTATACCAGGGACTACCACAGCTGACGTCATCTGTCGTACAGCCGACGTCATGCTGACGTCAACAGCCAGAAAGCCAAAACTTCGCGTGGGAAGAAAAATCGCACTTCGGAGCTCCAGAACAAGAAACAGAGGCAGTTTTCGATGTGTGATTAGCGCGAATCACACATCGCTATGGGAAATAGGCCGTTTCAGGGAATCTTCAGGGAATCCTCGAGGAATCTTTTGATTTCTTAACCCGTTGCGCGCTGAAAAAGCCCGAAAATCGCCCGATCATGCCAAAGTGATCCAATTTAAAGACAACAGCAGAACAGTGACAGAGTTTAAAGTGTATCAGATCAAATCATCAAAAATCAAGCGTGTCAAAGAGTATGAGTCGATGGCGGAAACCATCAATGTAGCGGCAAAGAGTATCAGTAAAAATCTTGAGCAGCGGCCCGAAGCAGTAGAACATTTAATACCTTCCAGCAGATTCAAAGAAAGAGGGCGAAGCCACTTGAAGCCCTCAAATCATAATTATTGCACATTCAACTTACACCAGAACAGAACTACAGTCCCCAAATCACAATCATTCCAGCAGCGCTACATCTAGCCCCCAAGGGCCACATTGTCACCTTTTCTGATCCAGCTGCCACTAACGCAGCCAAAAAGATTTACTTGCATTTAATTCCAGCAACACTTAGATTTTTGAAGAGTTTTCTAGAAGACCTGTTTAGGTCAGTTGTAATGAATGTCTTTCCGATATTTTGCTTATAAATACCACCCTGAACAATGTTGTGAGGGGTTGGTTGGTTGGTAGTAGTTGGTTAGTCTTCCTTTCCAGCATTTTTCTCCGAGCAGAGACTCGCACTGTAACTGTCATAATTTCCATAATCAAAGATTGCTGAAAGCATGGATTGCGAAACTACTTGATGTTTTCTCTTGGCCAAGGAATGATTACGAAATTCCTGTGCTTCTACATGATTCAATAAGTATTTCTCTCCTCTGTTTACTTTTATGTTTGTTACCACCGTTCCGCCTTCTAAATTGCAGGAAAAAATAATAGCTTAAGATTTTTTTCATTACACCTTAAGTTCAATTTCTGCATTTCTCAATGTTTTCTTCAGAAATTGCTATGAGCATGTATACTTAAATAATCTTGTTTACGCTGTTTCTTTCACATATGAATGCATGTTTAGGAATTCTTAATTGCTCCTAGATCCCATTCATCCATTTCTCCTCTTGTTCAGCATGATGAAATGATTCTCCTTTGCCTTTCATCCCTGATTCTCATTCCATACTTTCAGCAAGATTGATAATTGTATCCTGTGTGGCTATCCAGCTCTGTATCCCCTTGTGACCAAGAAAACGAAAGCAAGCCTCAATCCGTGACTGCATGCCCAATGGTTTGAAACTTATCACACCTTACCTTGCCTCTTTTTTCGAGAATCCTACCTTCCATCCAATCACAAACAACACTCCCTTGAAGCCAGAAAGCTAGCCTAAAATCATCAACAGAAGTTGAATCATAAAGAGAGAGCCCTCTCTGATTGCAGGTGGGCTAGAACCTGCAATCCAAAGATTGGTTTGTGGTTACCTCGGTCGTATCCCTATAAGGAGCCTAGGGACAACCTGAGTGTTAACAGTATGAAGACACCACTCTTCACTTTCTCACACTCACCAAGCTCACACAACCATCACATTTTCTTCTCAATTGAACCAACCAAATAAACACATGATCTCCATCTATTTGTAATATTTTGTATAATTAATTCCAATTCTATAGTGGAGCTATGTTCATATGTTGGAAGTGGTTTGGTTTATTTATTCTTGACTTAATATAGCGACTAACTTGATTTAATATTGAAGGTTCTATTTCAACCATCATCTAGAAGTACAATAACCTTTTTTTGACCTTTACATGAAGAGTCCCAAACAAGATATGTTGAAAAAAAAAACAAAAAACACCTAATGAGTGCAAGGAATGTGGATGAATTATTATAAAAAACCTCAGCCACTCCCACAACACAAGGTTTGTGTGACTGGAACTCCTCATTCACTCCCATATACCTACAATCTAGCGACTAGAGCTTTTCAGTCACTCCCATAGGCTTGGCTCCATGCGAATGTGGCAGAGGATGATTGAAAACCACTCAAATCAACTTAGAACTTGACCAAACTTCTTCCAGGGATTAATCAACATTATATATACCTTGGGAAGCTGCTATAGCCTTTGTAATACTTGATAAATCCACTGTAAAAAATCCTTCATCATCACATGTCAAACTAGGTTGACCTTAATTCGATCCATCAGTTGCTCCAACACTCAAGCCATTAAACTTCACCACGGCTACTCCAACATCTGCAACCATCAATGACATACCCTAAAATTGATTATACAAGTTCAAAACCATCCATACATACACCAAGTACCATAAGCATGAGTTGACAAACTCAAGTATTATTAACTAGGTGTAGTAGTTCCATATCTTGTCAAAGCATCCACACACCAACCAACAACCTGCACTAACATCTACAACCATCAAGCTAAGATCTGCAACAATATGCATATACAAACACATACTGCTAAGTTGACATCAATGCCAACAAACACCAATGCAACCTCCAATACCAATGCTACTAGGTTTACCTCAATGCCAACCAAACAACTAACCATAATGCCAACAAAATCCCCCTTGGGCATTGATTTCAACCCAAACTAAACCAACCAATTGGCCTCTAAAAATCTCCTCATTCACTCCCCCTTTGAGATCAATGGAAAAGGGTTGACTACATCCAAATAGTCATAACTAAATAGACACTACTCCCCCTGGATGCTAGTTATGTCTCAACAAACAGCAATGACCATAATCATCCACATAGTGTGGGCAACATCATACCATGACCAGCAAGCATAGCAGCACATCATATACATTAGCAAGGTCATATCATAATGCATCAATAGGAAACAACAATCCTCATAGTATCATGACATCAAACAGTAGTAATATATGTCTCTCTCTCCTGAAGCAACAACATCAAACTCTCCTTGAGCAACACTATCAACTAGTAGTAGCAGCATACAACTCAACAGCATCATGAGAAATAGAAAAAAATACCATGATTAGCAACAGCATAGCACAGCCATCAGTGGCATCTAATGTGAGCACCAATATCACTCGACTCAGTGGTACCAACCATATCAACCTCACTCTCATCCAAACTAACAACAACATAGTGTAGTGGCAACAACAACAAACTATGTCTGATCAGTAACGGAATATTGGATATGCTCCCCCTAAGAATCATCATCCTGTAATCAATGCCTTCTAGTTGAAGGCTACACCTAAAGAACCAATGGAATGACTATAAAATATGACTAATATAACACCCATCATCCCATATGGTTTCCCTGATCAATGAGTACTAGATATCAAGACTCTCTCTCCAACATGACCATGAACAATGGTATACCATACAATGTAGTACATGGTTGTATAGTAAGATACAAGGCTATAAAAGTGACTATGACATGATATACAATAGCCCAAATATGATTGTAACAAACCATAACAACACCAACTTGTCATGACTCATGACCTTCCTATCACCAACTCATGACAACATGAACACAATGACATGAACATTTGATTACATGGCTTCATAAACAAGATACATGACTGAAACTGATGAGGTACAATATGAAGCATGTGGTTGTTACATGATCAGAACTTATGCCTCTCCCCAAGATATACACAAATATGCTCCTTGACCAACACCACAAACATTTTGTCCAACAAACAAGATGATGAATGAACAATAATATAAATCTCATCATGCATAAAACCATCCAAGTGCATAAGATAGAGCCATCATCTAGAAGAAAATGAACAAATAGCAATAGTAGCCGATCATCATGAGATATGAAATAGTGAGCAATAATAACATATAAACATGACATCAACTGAGAAAAATAAAGCTCCAATCTATAGCAGCAACATAAATATATCCCATGAACTTGTAGCAACAAAATATGACCATCATCTTACATCATTCATGATGCACCACCCAACACATCAACATGATAGTAGCAATAGCATGTCAAACATATGTGCACTATTTGCAGCAAGAAGCAACATATCACATCAATCATCCTAATATATCAGCTCTCTATATCTATACATGGTAGCAACAATAACCATCACATGGAGCATGAACCTCTACAAGATAAGAAAAAACTAATAGTAACAACATTACATCAGCAACCATACTAAAAAATATAAGCATCATGTACCATCAACATACTAGTATTCATGGCATCGACGCATCCATAAAATCATCAACTCAAAATGCATGATACAAGCTAACAACATGTCAACTCATATACGTAACATATAATCCATGCATAATCAAAACATAAACATCTACAATGGATGAGCACATAGCATGAGATGCATAAACAACTCCTCCAAGGAGCCATGATGCCATCAAAAATTGGAAGCATATAAAGTGCTTCCCTTAAACATGTGACATCTCTCCTCCTAATATCACTTTAGCAAAGATAATATTAGTAGCAACAAAAAATTCATAGGCATGCATATGGAGCATAAACACCATCAACCTGGAAATAATTAATTGCATGTAACTAATATAAAACTATAGAGAATCATATAAGCCATATAAACTCAAAGAAGTTATCCTCGGCTTATAATAGCTCCTACAATAGCCAAGGTTAGAAAAATGTATAATCATGAGAAACATAGCAACCTCCTCCAAACAATCTCATGGACTATGATGCCATCAATAAAACACTAGAAAATAAAATCATGTGAGATGCTCCCCATGCACATGTTCCATCTCTAAATAATCTAGACTTGCAACAAACAACTGTCAATGCTACAAAATCATAACCATTTACAACATAATTCCCATTCAAACTTTCCAATATGGCAGCAATTTTAATGATTTTCATGCAATCCATAATGATACCATATACTTCCCCTGAGACCATGCAATCCTCAATTTTTAGTGGGAGTGATTTGTTGCTCCTTTCTTCTCCATATCTTGTGTGGCTACCCACTAGCATGTGGATACTTTTCTATTCTTTTCCCTTTTAACAAATGATGAGGTGATTTCTTGAATACCTTTGGAGGATTGGTTCTTTGTATCTCGTATTTTATCCTCCATACTTCCTTTGTCTTTAATTGATGGGATACACCTTTTGTAGGCTTTGATCTATGAGATCTACAAGCTAATTCCTTGTGGCCAAGGTTACCACACTTGAAACATTCAACATTAGTAAAAACTCTACCTTGCTTTCCATTCCTCAACATCAATCTTTGTTTTCTTACCAATTATTTGCATTCCATTTCTCTATGTCCAAAACTATTGCAAGAAAAGAAACAATCGTAAAATAAACTTTGATACCTTTTATTGCAGATTCTGGGACCATAAAAGCTTAGTTGCTTCCTTTTTTCTTGAGGTGTTACATGTGGTGACTGTTATTTTCATGTATCTATTGATGGTTCTTTCTATTCCTTTGCTTGACTTCATTTCTGATATGCTTATGAGTTTTTGCTACATGATTGTCCTATGCTTTCTCCTCCTTCATTAGGAATTATTCTCCTTCAAAACCCAATCCGATTTTGATAAGAGGAGATGTTTGACTGATAAGAATCTCATCCAAAATTCTGGTGCTTTTTTCCAAATTTTGATATTGAGATAGATGATTTTTCACTTTTTCAAGCTCAGATATTAAAGAGGCTAGTTCAGCTTCTAATCTTGCACAATACACCTCACAATCTTGCAATTGATTTGATAATCTATCGTTTTCCTTAATTACTTCATCATGTTGTCCTTTTAGACCAATAATGGGCATATCATTACTCTCATGTATGCTCTCACTATCTCCTTGAGAGAAAACTGGATCTACTACAGCTAAGAATGTGGAACATTCTTTATCATTCTCTTCAAGAATGCAATGAGGTTCTTCAAAAAATTTTGAATCTTGAAATCCTTCTCTTCCATACATACTATGCACCTTTTCCATAATCCCTTTTGCAATTTTGCAGTGTTTTACTATAGCAACATAATGATATAATAGGGTCTTCAAAATGATCTTCTTGGCTTTATCATTCGATTCATCATACGTATTATATTCTAATGAGAGAAAAACATCCTCATCAAGAGCAATGAAGTGCGCTTACAATCTCACCTTCCATAGTGCATAATTTGGTCCATGGATAATAGGAACTCTATCTGTAACAAAGTCTCCTTGATTTCCCATGATCTTCTCTCAAGCGATCAACATTCATGAAGAGATCCCTACTCTTAGACCAATTGTTGGAAATGTATTCACTACTGAGTGGGGGTGAACCAATAGTGATTGTGTTTCTTAGCTTTTAGAAAACTTTTCAATTACTGAAACACAATCATGATTAACAAATTAGTAGATTAACTCATACATCAACACATGAGAACCATAATAGATAATCATGGAAAACATGCACAAGAGAACAAAATGTTTTTATGATGGACAACCCTTCACCGGGAAAAAGAAGCACCCTACTGTTGTTGTACTACTAAAATAATTGTATTCATCATCAATGAATTCAATTACATAGAGTATATAAATGGCTACTATGAGAGAGAACTATGATCCTCATCTACGACTCTACAGGAACTCATCTTATCAACAACCCTTACCCAACACCCATTTGACTTATGAAGAAATTTGTTCTCAATATTGCCTTCGCCGGAGCACCCACCCCACTCTTTTATGTGACCCTTGCTACACAATATCTCAGACTGAAGTCAATCTGAATCGCTCAACTAGAACAACACAACAACTCTAACAACATAGGTTCAAAATAATGTAATGAACTCTCTGAGACAAATATGCACAACTCACACAATCTCTGCAACAATCCATCAACAATACATGCAGTAAATTTAGAATATAAAATGATCAAACCATGATAAGAAATCATGAAGGAAATGATCTACAATATTTCCTACTCTTTTTCCATACTACTACATAAGAACTTGGCTAAAACATAATTTTGTTTCCATCTTCTACCATTGTGATCTGCTGAATATATTCTTCATAAATTCCTACATAGTATGCACACACCACTCTTCACTCTCTCACACTATCCAAGCTCACACAACCATCACATTTTCTTCTCAAGTGAACTAACCAAATAGACTCATGATCTCCATCTATTTGTAATATTCTAAACAATTAAATTCCAATTATGTAGTGGGTCTTTGTTCATATGCTGGAAATGGTTTGGTTCATTTCTTCTTGACTCACTCTAGCCACTATCTTCATTTACTATTGAATAGTCTCTTTCAACCATCATCTAGAAGCACAATAACCTTTTTCTAACCTTTACATGAAGAGTCCCAAACAAGATATCTCGAAAAAAAATAAACACCTGATGAGCGTGTGGAATGTGGAGGAATTATCGTGAAAAACCTCAGCTGCTCCCACAACACAGTATCTGTGTGACTGAAACTCCTCAGTCGCTCCCATAGGCCTACAAGCCAGCAACTGGAGCTTTTCAGTGCTCCCATAGGCTTGGCTCCATGCGACTGTGTCAAAGGATGATTAAAAACCACTAAAATAAACTCATAACTTTACCAAACTTCTTCCAGAGCTTGATCAACATCAAATAGAACTTAGGAAGCCACTATAGCATCTGTAATAGTCCAACAATCCACTGTAAAAACTCCATCATCATCACATATCAAACTAGATTGACTTGAATTCCATCCATCAGCTGATCGAACACTCAAGCCGTTAAACTTCACCACAGCTACTCCAACATTTGGAACCATCAATGATAGGCTTTAAAACTAATTATACAAGTTGAAAACCATCCATACATACACCAAGTACCATAAGCATTACTTAACCGTCTCCAATACTGTTAACTAGGTGTAGTAGATCCATAACTTGCCAAGAAATCCACACACCAACCAAAAATTGCACTAATATCTGCAACCATCAAGCTAACGTTTGCAACCAATATGCATACACAATCAAATACTACCAGGTTGACATTAATGCCAATGAACACCAATGCAACCTCCAATACCAATGCTACCAGGTTCACATCAATGCCAACCAAAAAAATGAGCCATAATGTCAACAACAGAGAAACTCGTCAAACACATGGCTTGACACGAGAAGAGCTATCAAATATGACATCATAAGGAACCCATTATTCTTGGGTAATATATGTAACTAAAAAACTAATTCATTTAAAATGACACAAGCCCAATCGAACATACAATTTTTGTGTATGCCTCACAAAACACATAGAAAATGTATTTCGGGACATGTGATGTAATGTTTATCCATGATACATGGGAAAATAGCTGATATAAATCCCTAAATGGTTTCCTAAGAAAATAAATATCTTAAATAGATAGATCGGAAGGAACCATAAAACTTGTGGAAACGAATTTCCGCACAATGTCAATTGTGCACCCTTCTGCCTCTAGGAAACTATCCGCAATAGACAATTCTAAACACTTGTTCAATTTCAGTACCTTAAATAAAAAAATATGAATACATTAGGATTCAGAGAAACCTTTATCACTCCTATCTTAATTTCCATATTTCTGAAATCAAAATTATTTGCACAGAGATAAACAATTTATTTGAAATCAAATACCTCTGGAACACACCCAACATTCGCCAACCTAGTACTCCAAATCTTGTCATCTATTTTTTCTTCTATTGGAAGATTCAAATATCACTCATAAGTTCTCAACTATTTAAATCTATCATCAATCTCATCAAGTGAGTCAACCATATCACTTCAAACAACCTCTTTCCCTCGCTTGTTTCCCTAGATTATTTGTTTGCAACGCAGGAAAAAAATGTTATCAATGAATAATGTATTCAAATCTCGTTCCTTATACAATTTCTCGTTTTCTCCACAAACACTGACTATTACTATTACTATGACTCATGTAAAAAATTGTTACATGTTGAAAATGCAACAAGAAAATCCTAATTTATTTTTTTCCTTTAATTAAATTGGGAATAAAATTGTAATTCCACATCACATGACAACTTGTATTAGTTAACTAAGTTAATTATGCTTAGTTGGCTTAGTTAATTTGAGTTGAGGGTCTAAATTGAGTCATGTAGAGTGTCTCCTACATTATAGGAGCCCTGGTTGAGTTTATTTTGAGTTGTAAATAATTAATTCAGTTTAACCGAGTTAAAGTCAGTTAAACTAGTTCCAACTGATGGAGGAACTAGTAAGTTGTCAGAAAATGGGGAGTTGCTTCATGTGATCAACCAGCTAACTGATGATTGACTCATAAATAACTCATGCATGTCATATCTGAGAGTTACCCAGTTGAGATTGGAGTTCAGGGACAGTGCGTTATCAAATGTATAATCATATGAATCATACAAGTGGTGCATGCAGTCAGAGGAAGGCCTATGAGGATTGTAGAATTCTAATTGAGGAATTTCCCTAATTAATAGGGGTTAATTCCCAAGGAAATAAGTACTTGGGAAAGCATAAATCTGGTTAAGCATTGGCTTGGTCTTGTCTATGAGACAGTGAGACATATAGAGATAGTGCAGAGGTTTCTTGGGCTTGAGCAAGGCATTATAATCTTCTTATATTTTCTGACTAATGCAATATACAAATAACAAGGGTTTTTAGTTGTGGTTTTCCCTAGGAAATCATTGTGTAATGTGTTGAAGTTAAATTATTTCTCTCATATGCTTCGTGATTTCGCAATCATTTAATTGTTTCCGCTGATGAGTAGAGAAGATTCAAGTCTATCGTTTTAGTAAATTTCAATTAGTAGTTTGAATCTACAAGGAATTTCTACATGGTATCAAATCATAAATCACTCTATAAGAGGATAATACGAGTTTCTCTTTCGCAAGTGAAATCAAATTTGCAGTATCATTCTTTAGAGTCAACATGATGTTGTTCTATGAATTGAGGCTTCAATATTCCCTTTAGGGTATTTGAACTATATTTCTTGCAAGGACGGGATGGAGGTAGTTTTGGAAGACAACGGGCTTAATGAATTCATAGACAAATATATTCCTAAGCCTCCATCAACTGATGATCAAGATCTGGCAGAGTGGAGAATATGTGTTGCAAAGGTGAGAAGGATTATCTTAAAAGGAGTTCAAGATCATATTTTCTCAAACCTCCATGATAAGGAGACTCCATATGCAATGTGGAAGGCCTTGACAGACCTGTTCCAAAATAGAAATGACCATAGGAAGTTGGCACTGAAGGACAAGCTCAAGAAAATCAAGATGGAGAAGGGTGACACAATACCAAATCACTTAGCCAAGTTCACCCAATTTCTATATGAGCTTGGAAGTGTTGGTGTTACAGTTTTTGAAGATGATCTAGTCAGCTTAGCACTTCAAAGCCTTCCTAAGAGCTGGAACAGCTACCAAGATTCGATAAATGGGAGGAAGAACCTACCGGAGTGGGAGCGTTTGTGGTTAAACTTGGTGCAAGAAGAGATTTGGTGGAACAACGAAGATGGATCCTCATTCAAGCATGATGATGAGGAAAATTATGCCTTAGCTGGAAAGGCAAAGAAAGGGAAAGGGAAGTCATCCCATTCCAAATCAGATTCTAATCAGGGTGACAAAAAGAATGACTTTTTGAAGATTAAATGTTTTCATTGGTATGAGCTGGGACATTATGCCATGAAGTTTCTTCACAAGAAGGTCGGCAAGAAGCTCTTAAGAGGAGTGGCAAGTGAAACTCTTGCTTCACAATTCGAGTTGGATTTCACCCTCATCGTTTGCATGGTGACATCGGTGATGGGTAGTGTGTGGCTTCTGGATAGTGGATCCTCATTCCACATGACCGGTGACAAAGAATTATTCTGTGACTTTGACGAGAAGGACCTCGAGATGCACATCGAAATGGGAGATGATGGAAGGTATAGTGCGACCAGCATCGGTACTATTATTTTTCAGAGGGAGTCTGGTTCTACTCTCACAATAAAATATGTCACGTATGTTCCAGGTTTGAAGAAGAATTTGGTTTCAGTTGCTATGTTGGAGAATCATGGCTACAATGTGATATTTAGCAAAGGAATGGATTTCCTTTGTCACATAGCCTCAAGAAAAGTGAATCAGATTGGGGTTCATGTGAAGAACCTCTACAAATTAGATATAGAAGTTTGTGATGCCTTGAGCACAAAATAAAAGAATTTGTAGAGTTGAGATATCAGTGAGTTGTGGCATAGAATATTGGGTCACTTTGACAACAAAGCTTTGAAGATCGTGCAACATATTTCTACAAGACTTCCCAAAGGTTCACTAGAGCAGAAAGATACATGCAAAGGGTGTACGTTGGAGAAGTACACCAAAGCCACCTTTCATGATAAGGACAATCAAGCACAAGTGATCCTTGAAAGAGTTCACTCAGATATGTGTGGACCATTCTTGAAAGCCTCCACAGCCAATCACGTGTATTATGTAATATTTGTAGATGATTTCTCACATAAGTGCTATATTTTCTTCATGCCGAAGAAAGATCAAACATTCTCTAAATTTTCTGAATTTAAAGCACTTGTTGAGAAAGACACTAGCAAGAAAGTGAGGGCTCTCAGGAGTGATAATGGTGGAGAATATGTGTTGAATGAATTCAAGAAACTTTGTGCATCAAAAGGAATTTGATGGGAGTTAATATCACCCCATAACCCATAGCAGAATGGGGTGGATGAAAGGAAGAACGGAAGTATTGTGGGAGTTGCACATGAAATATTACATGATCAGAGCCTACCATTGCACTTGTGGTTTGAAGTGTGCAACATAGTTGTATATGTGCAAAATTGGAGTCCTAATCATATTCTTAGGATGATTACACTAGAAGAATATTTTTTCAGGTAAGAAACCAGATGTGGCACACTTCAAGATCTTTGGTTCATCATTTTACTGTCATGTTACCAAGGAGGCAAGGAAAAATCTAGAACCAACAACTAATTTGGGCATACTTATGGGGTACTGATACACCTCACAATTATTGGGTGTACCTACCATCTCACAGGATGACGGTGGTTCGTAGAGATGTGAATTTTGATGAAGAGAAGGACATGATGTACACTTGAGAGGGAGCTTTAGTTACATGCAGATGAGGAGCTTTGGTCTCCAAAGGAAGAACCGCAAGATGATGTGGAGTAGCCACATGTACAAGAGTAGAGAGTGGAAGAACCCACTCATGTAGAGACTTCTAGAGATGGAAAGAAGCACACCAGACTAGCTGAGAGATTAATAAAAGCATGATCTTAGAGAGAATGTGGGAGCACCCACATCACAGCGTAGGAAAAGGAGGTCACTAGATTGGTACACTAGCTACATGGCTCTGATGAGCAAGAGTGTAGATATTGAGCCATCCTCATTCAAGGAAGCATTGCAATAACCAGTATGGGTTGATTCCATGGTTGAGGAGTATGACTCCATTTTCAAAAACAATGTTTGGAAAATGGTCCCAAGACCAGCAAACAAGATAGTGGTGAGTTCCAAATGGATTTACAAGGTCAATCAAGTAGCATATGGGAGTGTGGAGAAACACAAGGCCATATTTGTGGCCATAGGTTTCTCTTAGATGGATGGAACTGATTACGAGGAGACCTTTTCTCTGGTAGCAAGGCACTCTTCAATCAGATCTATTCCATCACTTTCAGTGCAGATGGGATGGAAGATACATCAAATGGATGTGAAGACATCATTCCTTAATGGACTGATTGAGGAAGAGGTGTAAATTGAGCACCCCAAAGGATTTGGACCTTCAACAGAGAGTAGCATGTATGCAAACTCAAGTGAGCATTGTATGGCTTGAAATAAGCACCCCATGCTTGGTACACCAGGATTGACAGTTATTTCACCAAGTTGGGCTTAACCAAAAGTGAAGCAGGTGCAAACCTTTACCATATTGTGGTTGAAGGTAAATGGTTGATTATAGTATTATATGGCGATGATTTAATTTTAACAGGTGATGAGAAGTTGGTTAAATCTTGCAAAGATGATCTTGCAAGAGAATTCGAGATGAAGGACCTAGGGCTCATGCATTATTTCCTTGGTATGGAAGTACGGAAAGGAGATGAGGAATTGCTTGTCTCTCAGGGAAAGTATTCCAACGAGATATTGAAGAAGTTACACATGGAGAGAAGAAAACCCATGGAGACTCCTCTAGCAGGAAATTGGAGGAAGGAAGATGCTACTTCAGGTGAAGTAGTGGAGGCTATTATTTACAGGCATCTTTTGGTTTCACTTATGTATTTGGTGAACACACGCCTAGACACATGTTTTGTAATTAACCAGCTTAGTGAAGCAATGGTTAAGCTAACCAAACTCTATTGAAAGGCATCTAAACATGTGTTGAGATACCTCAAAGGCACCACTCGGTTTGGTATTTGGTACAGATGGAAAAAGGGAGTGAAGTTTTAAGGCTTAAAATATGTAGATTGGGTAGGGATTCCATCCAATAGGAAGAGCACATTAGGGAAATCTTCAGTATTGGGTCAGCAGTGGCTTCTTGGTACAGAAGGAAGCAAAGATCAGTTGCACTTAGTTTAGCAAAAGAATAATACATGGTTGCTAGTTGAGCATCCTGTGAGGCTATCTCAATGAGGTATATCCTTGTTGGGTTATTTGTTCAGCAGATGGATCCTATAGTGATTTACTATGACAATTAGATTTGTATGAAACTCGCTAAGAATCCAATTTTTCATGATCGGTCCAAGCATATCGGCATTCGGTATCACCATCTACGAGATTGTGTGCAGAGGAGAATCATGTTGTTGGAGTATATTCCTATAGAGGAAGAGGATGCATACATCTTGACTAAGGAATTGTCAAGAGGAAAATTCGAGTTCCATAGAGGTAGGATTGGGGTAGTAAATAATCTCTTTATTATTGAGAGGGAGTGTTGAAAATGCAATAAGAAAATCCTAATTTAATTTTGTCCTTGAATTAAATTGGGAATAAAATTGTAATTCCACATCACATAACAAATTGTATTAGTTAACAAATTTAATTTGACTTAGTTGGCTCAGTTAATTCTATTTGAGGGTCTAACTTGAGTAATGTAGAGTGTTTCCTACATTATAGGAGTCCCCGTTGAGTTTATTTTGAGTTGTAATTAATTAATTCAGTTTAATTGAGTTAAAGTCAGTTAAACTAGTTCCAACTGATGGAGGAACCAGTAGGCAGTCAGACAGGGGGGTGTTGCTTCATGTGATCAACCAGTTAACTGATGATTCACTCATAAATAAGTCATGCATGTCATCTATGAGAGTTACCCAGCTTAGATTGGAATTCAGGGATAGTGCACTATCAGTTGTATAATCATCTAAATTGTACATGTGATGCATACAGTCAGGGGAAGGCCTATGAGTATTGCGTAATTCCAATTGAGGAATTTCCCTAATTAATAGGGGATAACTCCCAAGGAAACAAAGCAAGAAAATAGGGACCTAAGAAAGCATAAATTTGGTTAAGTATTGGCCTGGGCTTGTCTAGGAAGTAGTGAGACAGATAGAGATAGTGCAGAGGTTGCTCGGCCTTGAGAAAAACATTGTAATCTTCTCATATTTTATTACTAATGAAATATACATATAGCAAGGGTTTTTAGTTGTGGCTTCCCATAGGAAATCATTGTGTAATGCATTTATTAAATTATTTCTCTTGTATGCTTCGTGATTTTGTGATGATTTAATTGTTTCCACTAATGAGTAGAGTAGATTCAAGTCTATGTTTTAGTAAATTACAATTAGCAGTTTGAATCTACAAGAAATTTCTACATTACACACAACGCTCTGAGTAAATAGTAATTAAAGACAGTAAAACCAAGATTTATGGACAATAATAGGAAAAAAATTTGAAATTTCAAAAGCATCATGTGCATTTACTACACACTTTGATCTCGCTTCAAGATTATTGATATACACACCTTAAGAAACAAAAAATTGTGATATGCAATAATAGACATTATCTATCGAAATGGTAAGTTCGTCTACATGGAAAATAAATTACCATTTAGCCTGATCATTTTTCGTAATAGTGGAAATTGATTTAGCACCATCAAAAACCCCATCGGAAAATTTGCCAAGAGCACCAAATATTACTACAAACCATTTTTTGTCTTGTTAATATATCCAATTGACACCCAAGATGATGAAAATTAATAATTGTAACCTCAAATTACAAAAAATCATTGCCATAGTTTTCAGCAACATGCCCGAATTTCCTTTGTTTTTCCAGTCAATTTTGAAGACCTAAAAATCTATCCAAAACATTGAAATCTAACTGGAAATTTTGTTATAGATTCTAGTAACAACTATCTAGTATCCTCCATAGGGAACACCATCAATAATATCTACAAATAGTAAAGTGTGAAGGACATATAGAGTAGTCTAAATATGACACAAATTTGCCCAGAAAATAGTCAAATTTCCGCCATGATTTTTGCTAAAATCCAGTAGAAATTTTGTGAAATCTTGGTTACAGATATTAGGCTTCAATATTTTGGGTTTCCAAGGAGTTTTGGATGGTGTTGAATCCATTTCCACCATCAAAAAAACAATTAAAACATGCTTACGATAAGATTTTTTGCAAAAAAAATCGTCAGATTTCGACAAAAGAAAACTTTATGGTTGAATGTGTAACCTATATTCAGTTACTCTATATGAAAAAATGAATTGATAACTGGTCCCACTACTTTGTAAAAAAAAAACAAATTTGATTTAAGAATAACCTGACACAACTATTTCTTGCGAAATTTGACACGCATTTACGATGTAGTGCAAACCTTATTCTCCATAGACACATTTAATTTTAAAGTCTTTCTTTTTTAAAATTGAGAAAATAATTTAATAACTAAAAATTGAAACTCGTAAAACTATCAATAATACCACGAATATAAAAATTACCTTATATGATGAATCGACTTCAAAACTGCTCCCCGCTACTTTGTAAGACCGAACCAAAATTGATTTATGAATAACTTGACACAATCATTTCTCATAGTATCTTACATGAAACCAAAGCTTACAGAGTACTGCATAGTATTATAGAGAAAATATTAATGAACCAAAACTAAAAATATATCCAAAAGAAAACAAGAAAATTGGTTTAGAAGCTTGCAGTATTGTACAACTTTTATATCCTTGCACTAATGTTATCATCCAAGCTCAGATTTACAAATAACATTTTATGTAAGGAAACAGAAGCTTAGACAATACTCCAATCTCTTAAATGAAATTTGCAAAAGAGAAAATTCTGCATACCCCATTGTTTTTTTATCACTGCAAATAGATTTTTCCCCTTACTATACTAGTTATTTCAAATATTTGCAGTCTCATTTCCTTAGAAATCATGCCTACCACTATTTTGCACCCGAAACACACTACAAAGATAAAACTGCCATCTATATTTTTCATTGTCTCGATGTTTATCCTTTGATTAATAGAAAAAAAGTTGAAGATAAATACAAGTCATATCAGTGTTCAATTCACCGAGTACACATCTGCTCATGCATTCATAAAACCACATAAGCACGAAAACGTCAAATCCAAAAACATAATTTTCGTACACTTTGAACATAACACAAATTCATATATGCAAAGCAGCAAAGCAAGTGCATCTACGCACAACCACATCAAGACTCGACAATTCCCATTCTCTCAATCATTGACTTTTGAAACTGATATTAATAAATGTGGGTCCCAAATATTGTGGGCAGAAAGCATTTATTCTTCGAACAAGCTACCTTCGAACAACATATTCCATTGTGTGTAAAAGACTTTCAAGATTTCATTGTATGTACTTTCGCATCCCGAAGAATTTATTAATAATAAAACTAATATCAAAATGCATCACAATTAAAATATCCCTCTAGACTTTCCTCATTCCACACAAATTCTACACTTGAGTTTGTTTTCTGATGACCTCTACACAAGCACAATCGTCTCAGCACAACTTCAGCCACACAACTACTTCCACACTCAATAACGCTTTATGTCATTAACAGTCAAAACCAATATTAATTCATGATTATATGTTGTGAAATACGTCCCTAAATAAGAATTAAAAAATAAATTTGTATATTTATTATCTTAACAAACTTTGCACAAAAAAAATTCATAACATCCCCACATGCACAACCAACTCCACACAACTACTTATGCACCCAATAAATCCCTTTGATCAGTCATTGACATTTGAAACTTTGCACATGATACCCTTAAGCACCCATCTTCGCACAACCACTTTGCATAGACAATTTCGTAGTTACAAAAAATGTTCCTTAATAATCATAGTAAGAAAGGACAAAGTCTAACCTGCAACCACATGAATTCTCATATCATTTAACAGAGCATTAACATAACAGTGTACTACAATCACATCAACATCTCTCTTTGTACAACCACCTTTGTACAACTCTCTCCATAGTAGTGAAAAATATTCCTAAATAATAACTAAAAATGATAAAGCTTTATGCACATTCGTTTTACTGCACAAATATTTTCCTTCACATGGATTGAAAATATAGTTTCTTTAGCACCCCCATCTACATAAAAGACACTGGTCCTCCCACACATACTTTGTTTCCGACATAGTGAACATTACGTATAGTGAAACTGTACCAATTACCACATTTTTTTTCATCAATATCACAAGCTTCACTATTAAAATGACCCCACCTCTCCCACACATACTTTGTCCTATGCACAAGGAAACTAAATTATTCAATGATTGTACATTGTGAAACACATCCCTAAATAATAATTAAAATATGTATTTGTATACTTATTATCCCAACAAACTTTGCACAAAACCTTCACATAAAATCTACACGCGCACAACCACATCCACACAACTTCGTCCGCACGGCCACTTTTGCACTCAATAACATGCTTTGATCAGTCATTTACATTTGAAACCCCTCACACGATACCTCCAAGCATCTACCTTTGCACATCTACTTCCGTACTTGCAAGAAACATTCCTAAATAATAATTAAAAAATACAAAGCCTTCAACACATTCATTTTACCACACAACGTATAATTTATTTAGCACCCTCATCTACGAAACCACCTCCACACTACTACTTCTGCACTCAATAACGCCCTTTGATCAGTCATTGACAAGAAGCCACCTATGCACAACCACCTTCACAAAGCTACTTTTGTACTTGCAAAAAAAATTCCTAAATAATAATTAAAAAAGACAAAGAACACAATTTATTTATCACCCCCGTCTATGTGACCACCTCCGAACAACTTCATTGAGACATGAACTTTTGCACTCAATAGTGCCCTTTGATCATTCATTGACATTTGAAACCCCACACACGATACCTCTTAGCCGCTAGCTTCACACAACTACTTTCGTTCTTGCAAAACAAGTTAACCATAACTTGTAGAGTATTATAGAGAAAAGCATGGTGAACCAAATACTTGCATTATTTCCAAATGTGAATAGAAAAAATGGAAAACATAAATCAGTTTAGAATCTTACAGTATTATACAACTTCTATATCTCTGCACTAGTGGTATCGTTTAAGCACAACTTTGTAGATAATAGTTTATGTAACACAATAAAAGCTCACAGAATACTCCAAGATATTAAATACAATTTGTAAAGAGAAAATGCTACATGCCCCATTGTTTTCTTTATCACTACAAATATCAATTCTCCTCTCACTATACTAGCTATATCAAATATTTACAATCTCTTTTCCCTAGAAATCAGCACCTACGACTATTTTTCATTTGAAACACGGTACAAAGATAAAACCACCGTCCACATTTTTCATTGTCCTGATGTCCACTCTCTGATGAATAGAAAATAAATCTGCACATTATAAACACAATTCATCTCAGCATTCAATTCACCAACTCCCTTTTGTTGGCATTATGTTTCTGGTATGGTTATATGTTACAGATGTTGTACTTGATGGCAACACCCATGGCATGGCTCTCAATATGATGAGAATTAAGAAGTACGCAGGAGAAAAGTTCACGGAATTTTATGCAGAGAAAAGTTTATAAAAGTTTATTTCATGTGGAGAAAAGTTCACGGAATTTTATGCAGAGAAAAGTTTATTTCATGTGGGAAAATTTCACGCACTTTCATAGTTGGTTCATGGTATTAGTCCAACAGTTTTTGATCCTATGGTTTTGGCCCGTGGTATTGGTCCATGATTTGAGGAAGAGCTTGCCTATATAAAGCAAAGGAGATCATTTGGCTTGGGTATGTTTTGGGTTGAATATCTTAAGATCTGAAATATTGGGTTATTGTTTCAAAAGCTCGATCTATATGAAAGTGAAGTGGAAAGCGAATCTGTGAAGGGTGATCTCTCCAGCGCTGCAGCGGCGAAAGTG
>APFE031110640.1:51264-64055 GCA_000404065.3 Pinus taeda
CTCTCACCTATTGTCGCTAACCTATACATGGAGTACTTTGAGAGAAAAGCCCTTGACTCATTCCACTTAAAACCAGCATGGTGGAAAAGATTTGTCGATGACACCAACCTGAATTTGACTCATGGTAAAGCAGAGCTTGAGAAATTCTTCAATCATCTTAACTCCTTATCCTCTGAAATCAAATTTACTATGGAGCTTGAAGAGAATGGTAAGATCCCCTTTCTAGATGTCCTGATCAGTAGAAGGGAGGATGACACTCTGGGACACCAGGTCTATAGGAAGAAAACTCACACTGATAGCTATCTTCATGCTGACTCTTACCATCATCCATCCCAGAAATCTGGCGTTTTAAACACCCTGGCTGTCAGAGCTTTAAGGATTTCTGACCCTGATCACCTAAAAGATGAGATTAAACACTTAACCTCTGTCTTCAAAAACATTGGATACAAGGAGTGGAGTATCAAGAAAGCTATAAGAAGGGCTCAAGACAGGGCCCTCTCTAAGTGTACCCCTGAAGACAAGAAAGAAAATCAGGGTAGGGTTTACCTTCCATTCATCCAAGGGGTTACTGACAAGATTGCAAAGATATTAAAAAAGAAAAACATAGACACTCAATTTACAACATGTGGAACGATAAGGCAGATGATGAGGTCAGTTAAGGATAACATCGATCGTCAACAACTTAAGGGAGTGTACAAGATTGATTGCTCATGTGGTAGGAGTTATATTGGGGAAACAGGTCGATATCTGAAAACAAGGCTTAAAGAACACGTGGATGACATAAAGAATGATAGATCTCGTACGTCAGCCCTTGCAGAGCACTCATCCAAGGCCAAACATCATATGTGTTTGGAAGACGCCAAGGTAATTGCAAGAGAGGACAATTATCATAAAAGAAAAATCAGAGAGGCCATTGAAATTATGAAATTTCCGTAGAACCTCAACAGGGACAATGGAAGTGAAATCAGTGGAAACTGGTTTCCCCTGATCAAACAGATAAACCCCTTGAAACCCTTGGAAGCATAAGAACAAGTAGACCTTCCAATCGGAAGGTTTATTAATTAATTAATTAATTAATTAATCAATGCAAATCATTTAATTTAATTTAATTTAATTAATTATATTAATTATATTAAATTAGATTGAATTAAATTAATGGCTATAATTAAATTAATATAAAAATATTAAGTAAATAAAAATAAAATGTGATTAAATCATAAAAGTTTAGTAATAACTAGGTAATTAACTTTGATCATGAAAATAAAATAAATAAATAAATAAAAGTAAAATAAATGGGAATGAGGTATGAATACATTTAAGGGTTCTTTCAAAATTAATTAAAAAAATTATTTAATTAAATCAAAATAAATTAAAAAACAAATGATAATAAATAATCTTGATTAAATTTAAAAATTAGAGTAAAAAATGGAGAAACAAATTGAAGTAATTGATTAATTAATTAATCTATTTATATTAGTTTAATTAATCTTTTGATAGTTGTTTTATTATTATTTTTATTTAATTATATTATTTTAAAATAAATAATTAAAAAAACTAGTTTTTAATCTAAAAATAAAGTTAGACATTAATTAATTAATTAATTAATTAATTGGCTAATTAATTAATTGATTAATTAAATAATCTAATGTTAATTGATAGTTGATGCTTAAAATAAAAATTAAATATAAAATTGTCTACATGGAGTAGCTCAAGTGGCAGTGGTCGTGGAAATGAAGTCTCATCGAACCGGAAGTCTTGGGTTCAAATCTTGGGCTACCCTTCCCCCGTAGTGGGGTATGTAATGGACATGAAAATTGGAGAGTCCCACCAAAGCTTACAAAAAAAATATATATATATATATATATTATATATATATATTATATATATATATTATATATATATATATATATATATAATTAATAAAAAATAAATATTTATGAATTAAATATCAATTAATAAATACTAAAATAATACTATTATTAAGTAATTGATTAATTAATTATAATCTATGATTGGTGATTCATTAAATTGATGTAAGAATTTTAATTAATTATATTATTTTTAAATAAATATTAAATGGAAGGATATTTAATCTATAATAAAGATTAAAATTAATTAATTAATTAATTAATGGGCTAATTAATTATCTAAATGTTAATTTATATTGATTTATTAAAGGAAATGCCAAAAAAAAATATAATAATTAAATATAAAAATTAATAATAATAATAACAAAATATAAATAATAATACAATTAATAATTAATGAAAATATAATAATAAAACAAAAAATTTTAAAATGAAAATTAAAAATCATGTGTCGGCCCTTATATTAGGGTTCTTTAGTTTATTTATATCCATGCGCCTAGCTCCTTCTCTCAATTATCTTTCATTCATTTCTATCTTTCTGATTTGTCCTAATGATGGACCCCCTTTGGGGTTTGAAACGTCGGCAGAATGAACTTGAAACTGTGGATAATTCGGATCATGAAGCTACAAAAAACTTCCATAGAGGCTTGAAATCCAACATTCCCTAAAAAGTTGTTGGTGCATTCCATCTACTTGTTGGGGCTTATCCATACCATCATGACCCTTTGTAACCTAAATTCCTAATGATTTTGTCATTTGTTTTACTTCTAGTAATGCCTCTAGCCACCATATGAGGAATATAATTGTGTGTGTTACTACTATAACCCATTTTTTTTAGAAAAATCCCTTTTTAGTTTATTCCCTATATGGGTGTTATACATGTCTAAATGTATTCTAAAATGTAGCAACTCATATACAGGCATATATTTTCACTATTAACAACCTTAAGTTGAAATTCACATGCAATACACAAAAATACATGGAATATTGCAACATAAAAAAATTATTCATCGAATGTAAATACTTATCTTTTCACCAACCAATTGCAAACCGCACACATTCCTCCTAGTCATAGACCACACTTCTCATTTTCTCTCAATAGTAAGTCTTGAGCTAGGGCTTCAACTCCATGCGGTGACAACTTACCCAAAACCAGGTACATGACTGGTACCATAAACAAACACAACCAAGGTACCAAACCTTTATAGCCTCCAACCTACATGATCACATCCCCCATCAGCCCCACACCCAAGTAATGCATCCCCTTCTCTTCACTCATAGTCCCTCAAGTTATGCCACTACCTCCAAGATTACCAACTCGATTAACCAAGGATTTCCATATTATTGTGGCTCTAGGAGTTCTTACTACCCCCATACTTAGAAATATTCCCCCTTCATAATACCAACATCCCTAATTTTATGTGCATGTCATTTCTTTGACACTTGGCACCCCATAAAGTCATGTGATGTAATTTGGTTAAAAACTTTTGCATTTTAATAAATCTTAATTCATAGAAAGCTTTTGATACACAAGGAGTATTAACCCCCCACATTCCTTTTGTTTGACTCAGTCTAATGTTGTAATGTATATTTTTTTCATTAACATGCAGGAAAATTCATATCTACCAAACCAGGATCTTTGGCCTCATAACACATAAAAACATATGCACACGGGCACATCAGCCCCAAACATATACACACACATGTTCACGGGCACGACAACCCCCAAAAAGTACTCCTCAGATCACCAACTTAATTAATATGCATCATCTCACCAGTGTAAAATTTTCATGTACATGTTATTTACAATCCAATGCTTGATTTTGGGTGTTACACTACTACTACTCATGTTGTCGATCTAGTTTTATGTCACCATTTTTTCAACTCCACATATATATAACGTTTAATTTCCTATTGTTACAACTCTTATCTCACCATTGCTACAACTCTCAACACTTTAACACTTCAATTCTCACTCTTTATAAGTCTCATGATTTTCACATTCTGCACCATATGGTTGTTCTGAAAACCCACACCATAGGGCTTTTGTTGCAACCAGCATTGTATGGTTGTTGCTACAACTCACTCAAAGTTGTTGCTACAACTCCAAGGAAGCATGTCGTAACTCCATGCTAGTTTCAATGGCACAACATTCAAATAAAAAACTATAATTTTTGGACCAGCTAGGAAGTCAAGCAACCAATCTCCTCATGCAGGAAAATAATGGTAAATAGGCACTAGAAAGGAGTGAATGAGTTCCCAACACCTATCATACAACTGATTGAGTCAACATTTTCTTGATTCATGATGTGTCTTAAAAATTTATGTAACATGATAGAATAGCTCAATATTCATGATTATCCATCAATTGCTTTGGGTAATATCTCATGTATATAACCAATGCTCTCTTTCAGCTAAAAGGTGGGGAAGTTAAGCTAGCTAAGACTAAAGTTAGTCTCTTATTGTAATTACAAGCTTTTGTAATACAAATTCCTTTTCATTAATGTTTAATCAATGGTGTGTTGAGTACCTAGTGTCATATTATTTTCATAACCAGTGCCTCATCAAATGAGGTAGGGGCCCTCTATATCCAAGTATTTTCTGTAAACTCTAGAGTAGTTATGGTGTCTTTAGTTATAACTCTATTAGATTTCTTTTATTATAAATCTGATATTTCTTTGTTGTAACTCTAAGTGTGATTTTTTCCCTCATAATTGCTATAATACTAAGTTTCTATTATTGTTACTCTAGCATTTACATTGTTGTAACTATGATCATTTATGTTGTTGTAATCCTATAATGTAGGTCTATAGCTACAACTTTGCTAGTTATAACTACTATAACTCTATGGTGTAGAATTATTTTTATTTGATATTGACACTAATTATGAACTAATCACTAGGATTTATACAACATATTATGACTTTGGTCATCGTTACAGCTCCAAACTAACACCAATTTACTTTCTTCATTTTCTAGAATTATAATCACTTTGTTTTTTACTGAATTCTACTTGCAGGATTATACCCTCAATTATTTTATGAGCAAGGTGTGGTTTGAAGAATTGAGAGTGATTGCATCATATTTCACGTTTAATTGCATTTCTACTATAGTAACCAATATTATCTTCACATTGGAACAATTTATCTTAGATACCTGAGTGATTTATTTTTTGTAAGTGTGATACTTACTTCCCTACAAGTGTGATATTAATTTCCCTACAAGTGTGACTTTTACCTTCCCTACAAGTGTGATTTTCTTTTTTACTTTTGAAATCATCACAACGTTTTTTCTATGACACTCAATTGGGTTACTACAACTTCAAATTGTACTAAAAAAGATGGTCTATGACAATGTGCAAGTTCCATATGAACCTTAGATTGGCATATTAAATGAATAGATGTTCAATTGTATTTTTGTACAATTGGAAAAGTAATTTAAATCCCTATAATTTTTTATGCCATTTTCAAGTAACTATCAATAGTATAGTCAACAATTATAGCAATCATTTAATTTCCCTTTTTTTCTTTGATTGTTTATTTTAGTAGAAAAAAACATTTCTTTCATTATAATAACATAATCAACTTATTACCTTAAGAAAAATCTCAAAATAAGAAAGACCATGAGCAACCAAATTACACAACCATCTCTCTTTCAAAAAACAAGATTGAAGTCTCTAGCTAGAATCCCAAGGTCACGCAAGCCTTATCCTTTACACCAACATAAAGTATATTTTCTAAGGATCTAATCAATGAGAAACTCCACTCCAAGGAGATGACCCTTCCACAATATCCTAAACCACATTCAAAGAAGTAAGACAAGCCTCAAATAGATATGGACCATGAATTGAAGGAGGAAGTGACCACCTCTTAATTCCCTATTCTCGAGTCAAAATAGGCAACAAAGATGAAAATCATTCCTCATTCAACTCTTCCTAGCTTCCATAGTATTTCTAAGGAAGATCTTGATACCTTTCTTTTCTAGTTGAATGTATTTTTCAAAATCTATGACTATGTGTTACATGCTAAAAAGTTAAATGTGTTCCCTTTCACCCTCAAGAATCCAACACTATGCTAGTTCATGAGCCTCATCTAGGGTAACATTTGCATGTGGGACCAAATGCAGTATAAATTTCTAGAAAAGTACCAAGACTACTATAAGGACAAGGAAATAATGGAAGAGGTCTTATGAATGACCCAAAATGAGGAAGAGAGCCTTCAATACTATGTTGACAAGTTCAATTACAATCTACATAGAGCAAGACAAGAAGACTTAGCTCCAAGAAAACACATGTCCTATTTTTAAAAAGAATTTGGCATGATTATATTGAGATCCTCTATCTAATGGAAGGCAAAGATGTCTCTCAATTCCCTTACAATTTGATTATTGAATTATGTCAAAAATACTCCATAGGTACTTTGAAGGTTGGTAAAGGAGATAGAGATGTACTAACAAATATTGAGAAAGTTGTTGGTGGTGAGGTGACAAGAGTGAATATTGGGAACATTCTCAAAGACTTCAAGACCACCATACTTAGTTCCCTAAGCTCCCAACTAGATACAATGTAGATGAAGAAAAGGAGAGAAGAAATAGATTTATCCATGGCCATCTTCTACCCAAAATGAAAAAGAAAACACCCACGTATGGAATGTCCCTTTAATCAGATTGAGGTTTGTTCCATATGAAATAAAGGACATCACACAAATAGCTTCCCATCTACACCTGGTTTGTAAGTTTTATGAGGAAGCAAAAGAACTAGAACAATTGTATCATGGCTTAGAAAAGACTATGGCAATAGAAACCACAAGGTATGATTCAAGGCTAGTCTCAAACTTATAATTCTTATTAGACTAACCCTTATGATCAATATGTTTATTAGCCATGGTTTCTACCATCACAAACATGTATGTATATTCCTCTTCCAAGCTAACTTTGGAAATAAGATGGAGAAACCCTGCTTACGAAAGCCTTCAAGAAAACATAATACAACCACCCATGCAGTTTTCACCTCCTTCTTAGATGCAGGCACCCATATCATCCCATCCTCATCCTTAATTAATTTCACAAACTATTCCTAACCCTAATCATGGGTGGGTATCCTTACGAACATAGGTTCTTGGACCTACTACCTACCCTACCTATTCTATCTCTTTCCTAGACTGTTAGGATATTCATATTTATTCTAGGAAGACACAAACTCAAACCCATCCTCTAGTTCATATTGAATATTTGAATGAGGGTGTTCAAAATGAAGAGCCAAAACAAGAAATATATCTTAGACCTTTAAATTATCGTGCATACCCTAAACCCAAAAACCCACCTTATCTAGAGAGATTGACCCAGGAGAAACTTGTTACTCATCCTAAGTTTGATTTATTGAGAAAAAACAAGAACATGTATGTCATAATATTGTTGTTTCAAGCCATTAAAATTGTGCCTGTTTATTTGAAAGTGATAAGGTAACTTTGTTTAAGATGACCTGGTCAAAGAAGGAAGGATCCTCAAAATATCTATGTCATGGGAAAATTGTCAAACTTGATGATGGGGGGTGGTGTCTCGCATCCAAATATTTCAACCCTGATAGCCCAGTATTTAATGTATAAATTAATACTATAATCATACCTAACACATTCGTTGATCTAAGTGAAACCATTAATGTCAAGAAATAAGAGATATGGAAGCCATGCGATTCTCTAGTCTTAGGCAAACCCATATTGTACTAGTCCAACTTGTTGATTGATTAATCATTAAATCTTAGGGAAAGGAACTTTTGGAACACCAACAAAAATTTATTTTAATGGAAATAAGTGAAGCACTATACACTAATATGGGAACATAAAGTATATGAAGTTCTGTCAAACTTCGTAAAAAAATATTACATATTTTTCAAACAAACTCACCCACTTTCACTACTAAAAGGAGTATTTGTTGCTCCTTTAAGTGACAAGAATCCGAGGATGAGGGGAATGTGACTTTCAAAGAGGTGGAACTGGGTAGTGTGTAACAATGCCTACAATATCACTCATATTATCATGTTCTATGGAAAAGTGTTATGGACATTTTTAACATAAATTCCTCGATGATCAAAAGATGTCAGGTTAAAAATTACCATAAATGTAAACTTTGTGAAATTAAATGAGGGTATGTGTTGTTCTTCGTAGTCCCCCCACACATATGTCTTGAGTTATTTATATATGCCTACGTGTCTAAACAATGTTTCATGAAAGACTATTATGTGAATGACCATATGGTAAACGTTAAGGAATTTGTTTTAAAAAACAAATATATAACAAAATGTATGTGATAAGTATAAGTAATATATTAAATATAAAATTCCATGCTAAGTAATGTGTACAAATAATATTTAAACAACATTTTGTGAGATGTTATTATTATGTGTGACCACATGGTATAAATAAAGGCATTCATTTTAAACACAAATAAATAACAAACAAATATGTAATGACAAACTTGTTGAAATTATACACAGTATTGACGAACAATCACGGTGGTATATCAGCTGTAGCAGGCACCATGGTTTGTCAGTCCCAACCTATGAAGCCCCAAATATTTCATAGTATATTTAGAGCACTAATACGATGGGATATTTCCATTACCTTTAAAAAAAATACATTTTTTAGCCGGTGAAGATATAATTGTCATTAATGAAAGATTGCATGAAACATAGTTATCCCTCCCTGTATAAATGAGTTGGAAATGACTCCACTAAGGAGCCATATTATAAAAATCAAGTACTTTTAATTTTTATTTTAAATTAAATTTGTTAACCAATAATTAATTTAATCAACAGTATCACCAATAATTTGTTATTAATTAATTTAATGTGTAATTCTTAAATTTGGTATTAACACAGGTTGGCTTTTCTTTGGTGTCGATAATCATTAATTGCATAATAAACATGAAGCGTAGGTTATTCATTTTAGTGGCATTGTCAAAACATAATTAAAAAATTTTATATTATATTAACCAAATAGAGTCACCATACAAGTAATCTTACATTGTGTTGATATATTTAATTACATAATTTATAGTAATGTAGGAGTGTTACAAACCCCACCCTCTTAAATGAAAACCATCTTCAATGTTCTTATAGAACTGACAAAAAAAAAATTGAACTTTATAGAAAATTGTTATTTTACATATGTTACATAGTAAAAAATAAAGATACAATGATTTCATCTAAAATGCATGTTCACAAGTTGTCTCATTGGGTCCAAAGTGCTTCCATTACACCTTGAAACGTTATATTACTTAGTTACAGAGCACATTATGCCTCTAATCCAAGATACACAAATTTTTGGGTTGGAATTCTCCCTTATTGAAAACCAATCGATTACACAATTAGAATCATGCACATAATTTTTCAATAAGGGTATGTGGAATACATCATGTGCTTTTATAGTGGGAGGCGAGGTTAGTCTATAACTTGTTGGTCCAACTCGCCCTAAAATTTGAAAAGGTTTGCAAACCCTGGGTGACAACTTGGTACGGGACCCCACTTTCAGTGAAATTCTCCTTGGTTTAATTTGGAGATGTGCATGATCTCCTACTTGAAATTACCTATGCATTCTTTTTTGATCTGAACAGCTCTTTTTTTTTCCTACATGGAATTAATATTGTCTTATGTTAATGAATTATTTCTTACTTTCTTATAACATATACTACCCGATAATTACCCTGTTTACTGGGTCACCCCAGCTAATTGGTGTATTTCATCTCTTACCATAAAGAGCCTCGAAAGGGCTCATCTTCAGCTATTCCTGGTAATCATTATTATGTACAAATTCAACTAAGTTAAGGTATTCTCATTTCTTCGATTGGTGCATCATGTACATTCTCAGCATGTCCTATAGCACCCTATTCACTCTCTTGGTTTGCCCATCCAATGTGGGTGGTAGGTTGTACTGAATTACATTTGAGTCCCAAATCTAGTGAACAGTGTTTTCCAAAACTTGGAGGTGAACTTGGAATCACAGTCTAAGATTATCTTTTTAGGTATTCCATGTAGCCTAAATAGTTCTTTCATGAAGATCTCCACAATATCAATGGTTTTATGGCTAGACTTAGCAGGTATGAAGTGAGTTTCCTTACTCAACTTGTCCACCACCACCATGATGGCATCATGTTTTCTTAGGGTCTTTGTTAATCCCATGATGAAATCCATGGATATGACTTCCCACTTCCACTCCAATACTGGGGTTGGTAGTACTATCCTAATCAAATGTTTACATTACGCTTTTACTTGTTGACACTCCAGACACTTGGCAATGTACTCTAAAACTTCCTCATACTTGGCCAATAATATACCTTTTTTATTGCAGTAATCATGTTTTGATACCCGTGATGGCTTGAATACATTCTTTTATGAAATTCATCCAGAATGAGCTTCTTGAAATCGTCTATGTAGGGTATATATCATCGATCTTTGAACTTTAACATCCCATCATCTGTGAGTGTGTAATATTTATTGAACGTTCCTTTTGGTTCATTTTTTAAACAATCCTGCACATACTCGAAGTATTCATATTGTGCCAATGTCTCTTTAATCCTTCCCCTGATGCTAGATTCACAAGAACTTATATTGCTAAGTGGTTTGCTTGTAGGATTTTGTTAAGTACAATAGCTACTCTATTTTTTTTACCCTTAATGTACTTGATCTAAAAGTAAATCCATTGATGATATTCAACCATATGGCCTATATTGCATTTAATTTGGGTTGGTCAAATAAATATTTTATCCCCACATGGTCTGACATCAACACAAACTTTCACTCAATCAAGTAGTGTCTACACATTTCTAATGCATGAATAACTGTTTCTAGTTCTAGGTCATGGGTAACATCATTTACTTCATGTTTGTTTAACGTCCTTGATTCATAGCCAATTACATGTCCTTCCTGCATCAACACTTTGCGCATTTCTTCTTTGTAAGCATCGATGCAAACTACGAAATCCTTCTCCAAATCAACAATTGTTAAGATGGGTGCATACGTGAGTAAATACTTGAGTTGCTCAAAGTCAGCTATGTGTTTTGCTGTCCACTGAAGTATTTCCCATTTTCTCTATAGGGAATTAATTGGATGTCCAATTTTTGAAAATTCTTGGATGAACCTATGATAATATCTGGCCAACCCCATAAATGATTTGACTTCGATGACACTTTTGGGGGTGGGACATTCTATGATGGCCTTGATTTTCTCAGTATCCACATCTACACCTTCTTCTGAGATCACACATTTCCCCAAATATTGGATTGAAGCCTTAAATAACTCACACTTACTGAGTTTAGTGAATAACTTATGTTCCCTCAACAGTTGTAATACTACTTTTAAATGTTTCTTGTTCTCCTCTTTGGTTTTTGAGTAGAGTAAAATATCATCCAAAAATACCAGGACAAACTTGTCTAGGTATTGGTTTAATAAATTATTCATCAAGCGCATAAATGTAGTTGGTGCATTGATAATTCTGAATGGTACCACCACGAATTTATCGTGCTCATACCTTGTTCTTAATGGCATCTTATAAATGTCCTCATCCTTGCTTCTAACTTGGCAATAGCCAACCTTAAGTCATTTTTTTAAACACAATATCACCCCTTAGTTGATCAAACAAATCATCAATCATTGGCAGTGGATATTTAATCTTTATTGTTTCTTTGTTCAATTGTCAATAATTGATGCATAACCATAATGTGCCATCCTTATTTTTAATAAATAAGATTATTGCTCCCCAAGGTGACCTACTAGGGCTGATATATCCTTTATCCAAAAATTATTTTAGCTACATTTTTAATTCCATCAATCAGGGGTTCTCATGCATTAATTTGTCCTAAAGATTGGCACTAAACTAGGAACTAGCTCGATAGAGAAATCAATGTCTCTCTTAGGTGGTGACCCTGGTATTTCATCTAGGAATATATAATTTTAATATTGTAGGATGGGGTGGTCCTTAAATTCGGTTTTGTTGTCTCCTGCTATATTTTTACTTGAATCATAAATAGAACATGTCCTTTTAAAATACACTTCTTTGCATGTAGTGTTGAAATCAACCTAACATAAATGGGCTTCCTCTTTCCTTGTAATGTTCTCCCCTTGTCTTCATCATCTACGAATTCCAATGATTTATTGTAACAATCCACCTTAATCTTGTGGTCTGTTATCCATCCCATGCCAATCAATATATCATATGAACCCAACAGAAAGACATTAATATTTATTATTGTAACCATTTCATCTAGTTCTTGGTGGCATGATTCTACCAATGGTGATACCTTCTTTCTGACTCTTGTGGCTAACTGAACCATCAATGGCTTGTTATGTTCCTTCTTTTGCATAGTGCAACATTTTACGAATTTATGACTAATATAGCTAAGGTTAGATCTTGGATCAATTAAAATTGAGACAAATCGATTAATTGGCTTAACTTCCATCTTGGTGACTCGGGCTTGATGACCTACTTGTCGATTCTCCAATACAAGATAAATCCAAGGCATAGTCTAGGTTATGTCCATTCACTATCACTACCTCCTCCATATTGTATAACTTGTTTTCATTCTTCTTTTTCTTATGTGGATTAGGGAAGTCCCTTCTCAGGTGATTTCCTCCACAATTCCAACTTTGAATTCTCTTGTGCCCCTTGAATTCTCCTCCTGATAACTTGGGGTGTTGCTCTTGGCTAATGGAATATCATGGTATCATGAAGAGCTTTCCACTTGGTAGGGTCAAGTGATTACATCATCCTATGAGTCTATGTGGCATGTCTTGAAGACATTGTGAGGTTCTAAAATAAATATCCATTGAGATCATAATAATTGTGTCTAGTCAACTTAATGTCTTAAATTGCTCTACATAAATTATCAATCCGGGTATCGTAAATTGATGAAGTGTGGTGCACTATATGTGCT
>APFE031110640.1:70639-95755 GCA_000404065.3 Pinus taeda
ATATTTACAAAATGAAATCTATTCTACCTTACATTCTACAAAGAAATATTTACAAAATGAAATCTACTCTACCTTACATTCTAATGTGCTCCATGACATCTACTTCACATCTCCTTCCATGTTGAAAACATCAAAGCTTTATTCAAATTCTTCAAAAGTACAAAGTACAACAAAGTTCTCCAAAGCTTTCAAAAGCCATCAAGGAAGAACTACAATCTTAAGAACTAGGGACTAAAAAGACTTACAAATGAAGGAGAGAGATCTCCTATTTATACAAAAAGATGAGAGCCATCTCATTAATGATAATCCATGAATCTCTCCCTCTACCTCTAGAGTCCTAATCAAAATAGGAACTAATAAGACACATGTCTTTTAGAGTTACAATACAATTAGGATATGTGACACATATCCTCATGATCCCATGATTCTTTACACTTATTCCCCAACCCAACACTCCTTAAACAACCTATTATTATTTTCATATCCCTTCTTCCTATCTTGTGTTGCTTTCAAATTATTCTTGATTACTTGCATTTCTCACTCCATGTCTCCCATCATGTACGATCCAATCAACACCCTGTTAACTGGATCACTCCAACTGATGCGAGTATTACAACTCTGCCCATACAATGCATCACATGGACTCATATTCAAATATTTCTCTTAGTACCCATTGTTGTAAGAGAACTCTACCAGTGGGAGGTACTCTTCCCACTTCCAATGTTGATGCATAACATACATCCTCAAATATCCTCCAATATCATGTTGACCCTCTCATTATTTCCATCTTTCTGCAAATGATAAGTTGTATTGAAGGAAACCTCTATGCCCAAACCTGCAAATAACTCCTTCCAAGACTTGGAAGTGAAATTTTCATCCCTATCTGACACAATCTTCTTCAAAACTCCATGTAATCTAACCACTTCCCTGATGAACACTCTGCTACATCACTTGTTGATAATGTAGACTTCACTAGAATGAAGTGTGCTACCTTTTTCAACCTATCCACCACTACCATGATGGAATCATGTTGTCTCACTATCCTCAGCAAACCTATGATAGACTCCATGGAAATGACCTCCAATTTACACTCTGGAATCACAATCGGTTGTAGTAGTCCACCTAGATGCTTACACTCTGCCTTCACCTACTGACAATCCAAACACCTAGCCCTAAAATCCACTACATCCTCTTCATATTCGTCAAATAATAAAACTTTTTTATTGCGTTCAATGTATTTTGGTAGCTTGGGTGACCTAAATATGGTTTTGCATGAAACTCTCTCAAGATCACCTTCTTGAGCTCACTTATTTCTAGCACATATATCTTATCCCTAAATCTAACCGGTCCATTTGTCGTGCGATGATAGTCCACATCCTATGCACCTACACGTATATATGTACCTATACCACCACCTATACATGTATATGTACTCTACTGCAACCTGTGCACAATCTCTGTATACCTATCATCTTGTTGACCTACCTGCAAGATCCTATCTTGTAGATATGTCCCATAGGAACTCATAGTTGTTGATTAATTTACTTGTATCCGCCTACTAAGAGCATATGCCATCCTATTCTCTTCACCTATGATATACCTGATCTCAAAGTAGAACTCATTGATTGTGGCCAACCACCGAGCCTGACTTCCATTCAGATTCGATTGGTCAAATAGATATCGCAAACCACTATGATCACTCATCAATACAAACCTCATGCCCATAAGGTAGTGCCTCAACATCTTTAATGCATGTATGATCACTGCCAACTTAAGATCATGTTTGGGGTAGTTATGCTCGTGCTCATTTAGTTTTGGTGACTCATAGCATACCACCTGTCCATTTGCATGAGGACTCTACCAAGTCCTCTCTTGCAAGCATATGTACACAATACAAACTCTTTTTATGGATTTGTGATCTTTAACATTAAAGCATGTGTCAAAAACTACTTAAGATTCTCAAAACTAGCCTCACACTCCTCTATTCATTCAAACTTCTTCCCTTTCCTCTGCAATGATGTAATAGGATAAGAAATCTATAAGAAGTTCCTGATGAACCTCCTATAATAACCTACCAATCCAATCAAGGATCTCACCTCATCTACATTTATAGGAGCTTCCTACTCCATGATATCTCTTATCTTTTATGGATCCACTATTATTCCATCCTTGGAAATCACATGTCCTAAGTAGTGTCCTGCATTCTGAAAGAAACTGCACTTGTTGAGCTTAGCATACAATTGATGCTCTCTCAAAAATCTCACACTGCTGCTAAATTCTCAACATGCTCTTCCTAATTTTTAGAATATATCAATATATCATCAATGAAAAAAATAACAAACTTGTCCAAATGCGGATGCAACACACTAGTCATCAAGCACATAAAGGTATTTAGAGCATTAGTTAAACCAAATGGAACAACAACAAACTCATAATTCCCATACCTAGTCTAGAAAGTTGTATTGTAGATGTCCTCTTCTTTAATGCGTACCTGATGATATCCAGATTTCAAATCAATCTTCAAGAACACTACTTCTCCCTGAAACTCATCTAACAAGTCACCAATCCTTGTTAATGGATACATGTTCTTAATGGTCACTTTTTTCAACTAACTATAGTCAATGCATAATCTGGGAATGCCATCTTTCTTCTTCATAAACAATACTAGTGCGCCCCATGGTGGTACACTTGTCCTAATGTATCCTTTGTCCAACATTTCCTTCAACATCAACTTCAACTCTACCAACTCATGTGTACTCATCATGTAAGGTTCTTTTGAAGTTGGAGCTTCTCCTAGGACCAACTCAATAGAAAAGTATACTTCTCTGTGAGGTGGCAACTCTAAAATATCTCCAGGAAACACATCCTAAAACTGTTGTAGAACTGGGTACCTGCTCAAAACATTTACATCCTCAACTTCCTTAACTTTTTCACTATATATATGTATGGAAAATAACGCACATCCTTTTCTGGTACTGCTCTTTGCCTACATAGTTTTCACCATCCTAATTGATGTTGCTTTCTTCTTACCTTGCAAAAATCTTTGTTCCCCATTGTCATCCAAGAACTCAATGGCTTTGTCATAAAAATCCACCTTGTTTCTATGAAGGTGCAACCAATCCATGTCTAACAACATATTGTATGATCCCAACAGTAATACATTCAAATGTGCTAAGGTAGGCATGCCATTCAAATCAAATGCACAAGCCCCAATGGTGAACTCGCTTCTTTGTACCTATAGACAACTGCACTAACCAAGACTCTACATGCACTTATTTATCCAAACCACACTTATCCACCAGGTCGAGACTAACATAACTATAATTAGATATAGGTTCAATCAAAATAGAAACAACTTGATCACAAAGCTTACCGTCCATCTCAATGATAGATTTTTGATGGTCTTCCTATTTTTTATCCAATGTTGCATAAATACGAGGAATGCTCTGACTAACATCCCGAATAGTGTGTGTCTCATGTGCACTATATATTTGATGCCTACCACCTTGATTCTGCGGAAAAAAAATTCCTGTGATGATATTTTCCACAAGTCCAACACTTTATAGGTTTCTAGCCTACATCCATGTTCTGCTCCTCCAATCGATTTCCTTGTCCTCTGTCAAATGCATTGAACTTCTTAGATGGCATTTCATTCTCTTTATTACCTGAACCCTAAGGTCTTGCTCACTTCTTGTCCCATTTAGGATTTGTTCTTTTCATTACCTTTCCAATCTGGCTTACTCTCAGATTTGCACTTTGATTACTCGTAGCAATGCTTTAGCTTTCAAATGGCCTTCTCCAATGATCTAGGCTCATTGAATTCAATCTTATCTTTGATTGCAATCGGTAAATCACTAGTGAATCTCTAAATCTTGGCCTTCTCCTCTTTGAGGTAAGGCACATACCTCGGTAGCTCAAAGAACCTGCTAGTGTTATCCTCATCTGTCATCAATCGCATCTTTAGATCATATAATTATTTTTCCCTGTCATCAAATTGATAGGTACTTCTTCTTGAATAGTCTCTCGAACTCACTCCAAGTCAAGTCCTCCTCACGAATACCTCTGAAATTCTTCACATCTTCCTGCCAAATATTTTCTTCACCTTTAAGACTGAATGTAGTTATTCTAGATTTCATGTTCTCAAAATAATCATGCAACCTGAAGAACTTCCTCATACCAAGCAATCATGCCTCTGCATCTTGTGATTTCTTCACCTCCCCATCAAATGTAGGTGTTTTTTATTTCCTAAACTCATCCGAAAAATATCCCCTATCACTCCTCCTATAAGGATGATAATGATGTCGATCATCATGCCTTTCAGAACCAACACTAGAATATTACCTGTGTATATCACCTATCCTATCTGGAGTACCCAATAATCTGCCATCTCTATCAGACTTGTAAACACCATGATACTTATTGCCATATGCCCCATTAGTTTCTTCCTCCTGCTCATGGTTGATCCGAAGTGGTCCCTATCACTACAATTCTGACAAACTCTGAAGTATCATTGAATTTACCTTTGCTTGTTTCTCCTGTAACTATATGATTCTATCATTGTTTTCCTTACAACTCCTTATTTCTTCGTTTAAGCTTCTCACTGTGTCTACAAAATTAGAAGAGGTCCCAACACCACTTTTCTCATCTGATTCATAGGGAGAGTCTCAGGAACTGTAGTCTAACATCTTGCTAGTCACCTTTGATATTCTTCCATCAAGGTATATCATGTCAGCTAAACCAAATCACAATAAACCAACGTACCTTAGCATAATTCAGAGAGGATACCTCGTCTATAAGATCAACCAATCAGCGTAATACATGTATAACATAATCATGACAACATATAGAAATATAACACATAAGCATATAACCATATAACCATCATTCTAGCTAGAGTCCAGTCATCAATGCATGACCTTACAAACAACACATACCATGACCTCATGCATGACAACAACCATAGATCATTGTACACTTGAACACATGTGAATACTATCATGCACAAGCAATGCATAACCAACCATACACTCATGATGACACACTCCACAACAACACCATCAACTTCCCATGGCGACATCACTACATACATGACCCATACCATACAAACGCAATAAGAACATGGTCTGATAAGATAAGAAACACATATGCAACTAACATCAATGCATGACCAACACATAGCCCATCCAATCCAAGGGGTGAACCTAGCTCTGATACCACTCTATAACACCCTCATCCCACATCTACCCAAGTAATCGGCCAACCAAGGTAAACATGTGACGGGAAGTTACTATCATATGATTCGACCTCCTAATTCATGTTAAGGAAGTGGACCTGATGGAAACACACCATACAGACCTTCCCCATCAACAATAGGACTCCCAGGAACCATCCCAACCTCTCAGGTAACCATCCCCTGGGTCCTATTGATTTTTTAGACCAATAAACCCCTGGATGCTCCCATGATATGGGCATTCATGCATCCAAAGGGCTATGGATGCTCCCACAGCATGGCATACTAGTGTCCAGGGACTTTTATACCCAGTACTATGCCAGTGTCCCCGGTATTTGAGCAACTTTTTCAGACCTAGAGCCGAGGTCACTACCCAGAATTCAATGATACCTTCATAACAGAAAGATAGCAATGGAATGATGATACAAATGCAATTACTTAAACAAGTCCTTGATTGGACCCCTACTAGCCATGACAACCATTTCGTCAAATATATCACAAATATGTAATCTATAGGTGCAAACAACTGATCTAAGGATAGGGGTCTTACTCATCTGAGAATCGCTAAGAAGCATTGATGCCTCAACACATTAGTTGTAGTTTCATTCATTAGGCCATAGATACATTGCTCATTGATTTACAAGTGAAAACATGATGAGAGCCATATATATCCATTTTCATAATACATGTTCATAACCAGCATAATAAAAACAGAAATTCTAAGGAAACGATAGCCATATAATCCACATATAAATCAATACAATACTCATAAAATAACAAGGGGAAATAACCTCATATTAATGATGCAAAGGCCAACAAGTTGTGGGACTTCCACGAACCACCCAACCATAGACATGGTTGAGCCAAACTCTCTTTAGCTAGTCACTCCCATGCCATATTCCAAGCATGAATGTGGGATCTCATAAACACATCAATCCAAAAACATCCAGGGCTTCCAAAGCCCAACCACCTCAACCCATCAACAGTGATTCCACCTCACGGTTGGACATCACAAAACCATCATCATATTGGTCTCTCCCCAATCCTTCCAGGCTCCAGAGTGTTTGTTCCAACCAAGGCTTCCATGACTCATAACTCAACCCACAACCTACTCCAGGTTTCCAAAGTGTTTATCCAACCAGGGCTTCCAAGACTAGTAACTCAACCCACCAAGGGATTCCATTTCATTTGTCCAACAAAGGCTTCCAGGACTAGTAACTCAACCCAAGTTGTTACAGGTCTCCTAGAGCATTTATCCAACCAAGGTTTCCAGGAACTAGTAGCTCAACCCAAGCTAAAGGAAATATCATAACCAACTAGAAAATAAAGAAATAAACCCACAACACCATTACTATCCAGGAAATGGAAAGGCTAGGAAAATTCACTGTCAATCTAGGGAATCCTCCATGCCAATGACAGATTATGACCAATAAACCACATTCATATGCCATGCATGCCAAAACTAGTGAGGGAAACATACATGCAACTCGGTACCTATAAGAAAAAACTATTGTAGTTGTTGATATGGATGTCCTTTTGCACTTTCCTTCTCTTTCTTTGCCTTCTTGCTCCAAAACTCCAAGTATTCCACACTCTCCAAAAGTGCTCCAAGAAAACTCAAAGTGTCCAAGAGTATGAGAGAGAGAACTCCGAAACTGAATTGGAAAAAGTCTGTGTACTGATCCTCATAAGCTTTTTTATTAATGAGGCCTATATTTACTTCATTTTCCATTATTTTCCTTCATTTTCCTCCCCACATGCAACCTGTGACCTTTCACCTCCCTTTTCTCCTAATTTCCATTATTTTCATAAATAAATGTGTCAAAATGTCATTTTTCCTTTCCAAAGCCTTTGCCATTGCCTTTGTCAATTTCCTTAGTCATTAATCAACCACAAGTGGTCCCCGTCACTATTATTTTGCCCAACATTCAGCTTGAAATAAGTGTCTTATCAACCATAGTTATTATTTTTTGTTTATTAACTTTTATTACATGGAATTTTCATCAAAATTGTTACATGAGAAATTTTAATGCAATTACATGATAAGAAAATATATGAATCACATAATTTTAATTTTATCAATTATTTAGAAAAATAACTTTATTTCTATCCTAGTTATAATGGTAACTAATTAGATTATATTTAAAGTGATAATAAATTTATACCTTAATTATCATAATTTTATTTATACCTTAGTTATCATAATTTTATGATATAGATTATTTAGAATGATAATTTTATTTATCTTCTAGTTATAATTAGAATATTATGAAAAATGAAAATTATTAAAAAATGAAATTGATTATAGAATATGAGTTTTCACTAAGGACCCACATCATATTTGTGAAATTTTATTTCTTAGATTGATTTAAATTTGATAGACCTATGTCACATTAAAAATATGAGATTTTGCAATTAGGATATGATTCTTATAAAAAAACAAAAATGCATATACAGTATGGATCATGTAGAGTAAAAAGCAAAGCGTTTCACATATTTACTTATATGATTCTTCAAATAGGGTATGATTCTCGTATATTAAAAATATTTATATATTTATTTATTTTTATTTTAAAATATGATAGTTTATATTAAAACGTAATTTATAATATGTAAATTTAAGAATCTCATAATTAATAAAAGAAATCTTTTTCGTTTTTAAGTTGTAATCTCTTTGTGGTTATTTACCTATTAAGCGAAGTTTCCTCAAGAAAAAACCTTAATTTGGTAAAGAAGGTTCAATAGAGTAGTGGCTATATCTAATCAAATTATTCTCAATATGTTTTTTTTAATATTTTTTCTTCATTTTTATACAAGTAACAGTAAGGATAGCTTTAATTTCAAATGTTAACATTTGTTTCTTGTAGAATCGCAAGATCTTTTACCTAATAATAAATATAATTGATAAATTAGAGATGTATAGCTCTTTCATTTGACCAACACATATGTGCTACTAGACATCAACAGGGAATGAGCATAAGAGGATGACTCTTTCAAATTTGGTTCAATATTAGATTCACTTTCAAGTTTTGATCAATACTCAATTTACTTATGAAAAGAAAAGACCAATTAATGGATACTAATTTTATTTTCACAATTTATGATATGCCAAATACAACCTAGCAATTGTTTAATTACAAATAATTGTCTTTTCAATTCTCCTTATGTAGCATACATAAAACAATCATATTTCTTATCATTTGCAATTGTAACACTCTCTCCCACCCCCTTGCACTATCCCAAGCTACAGGAGGTATTACATATTGAATTGAACTGACCTCCATGATTTTTATGAAGATGGGGTTACAAAATCCTTTTTTTACAATGTCATCAAAACTCAAAATAAATTTCACCATTGAATTTATCTTGTTGAGATCTTTCCAACAATGTAAATTTTATCTCATTCTAAATCCCTAATAGAAATTTATTCCCATTTGAAATTTATCCAATCATATTAGACCACATTGGCATTGAGCTTCCACATGGCACTAACACATCAACCTGACATAGATTCACATCATCATAGTACTTCCATGTAGCATCCATGTGGGGCACTACCACGTCATCGTAATGTGGTCCATGTCATCATGGGTTCCCTATGTGGCATATGCATGGTCCCTATCTGATCCTGATGACATTGGCATGTCAAATTTGGTGTGTCCCACTTGGCCCTTCTCTATCGTGTTTGTGGAATTTTCCTGTTATATATGGTTCTAAAGGAATTTGGGTGCTCATGCCTTTGTCCACTATTGTCATACCACGGAATCCCAAACCTTGAGACTACTTAACTTCATTGAAGGAGATATAGCCTAGTTAATATCTAGGGGTCCACAAAGGTGTGCGCTACTTGTTACCCTGGGATCTCTGATTCCATGTATCTTATGCAAAATTCACAAAATCTATTCCCATCCATATCTAGGACTTCTTGAATGGATGTACCCTCTTCCACGTCTAGATTCCCTGAATACCATATTTTCAACATAATGTGTTGTGGATCTTGTGTGAGGTGGTCCCCACAAAATAATGAAAAATGTTATTACTTGGGCCTAAGTATATGAGGGATTCCCAAAGGTTGAACAACCTTTGCCACCCCCAAGTGTCCCGACCCCCAGATTCAACGCAAAATCTAGGCCAATTGAGTCTGGACCAATTGTAAGGAATTATTGTCTTAACAACCTGGATGCACGAATGTGATTTCCACTTGTGGGAAGGTATCAGGTATGGACATGAAATACGCTTGATAAGGTAATTTTCCTATATATAAAGGAAATTGAGAAGGAAATATTGTCCCAAACGTTCTCTTCTAGAAAAGGTTAGTTTGGTTTAGAAGAGACCCATATTTTTGCTTAAGCTTTGTGAAAGGGGGAATTCAAAGGAAGTTTGGGGAATCATGAAGATCTTATAATACAAGGTAAACTACATAAAACTCTAGGTTTTTTAATGTGATGGAAAAGTAATTGGAAATATACCATCAGAGATACCAAACTATGTCCAAAAGAGCTCAAAAGTACCAACAAATCTTTCTTCCATATATTCTAAGAAAAAGATAGAGATGGCTCTAAAGGCTAGATTTTCACAAGAAATCTACAAGCCAAGCTTTGAACAATAAGTCTTAGGATGTCACAACAACAAGAAAATGTGCATAAACCATAGGAACATCGCATCATTCATAGGCTCAATGACCCTCAATTTTAACAAAACATTCATCTAACACACAACATATAAATTGAACTCCTAATAAGTAAGATAGCCTATAATCATGGTTCTAGAAATGAGCTACCCAAACTCATGAACATATGAGATAATTGATAACTTATGAGATAAAATTTTATTCCTAAGTAAACTTCAGGTAATTAACCACAATCATGCAAGTAATCATGTAATTCATGAATATGGAAAACTTTACACCATTGAAACATCCATCCCCATCTTGGAGAAGTAAGATAGCTAGCTAACTATGAATACACAGTGATTCAAGCATTCATTCATGAATCATATAGAACCATATATTATCCAATAACATAATAAATATTGTCTTCAACCATGATTCAAATATGCATAAAGTATTATACTTATATGTGTGAGTTAAATTAGCTGACAACCGAAGGAGGGGTTTCCTCTCTCCACCAAACCATAGGAAAACTACATTGTAATATCTCTTGCAAATGACCATACCTGAGCCTAATCTAGAGTATGAGTAATTGTTTTCATAGGGGAATTCACACTAAACAATTTGGTCTAATTCTCAAGAGAAAGAGTGTGCTATCCAAGTGGTTCATTGTCTAGTTAGAAAGAACTTAATAGGCACTAAGTGGTTCATCAGTCTAACTACAAGCACCTAGAGTTTTAACCTAGGGATTGATTCCACTATGAGGGTGGTTCATAATCCAGTTATCAAGAACTTATCATGCAATAAGTGGTTCATCAGTATAACTGTAATCACCCTGAGGTATAACTCAGGGATTGATTCCACTAAGAGGGTGGTTCATCATCCAGATAGCAAGCACTTAACATGCACTAAGTGTTTCATTAGCATAACTGAAAGCACCCAGAGGCTTAATCAAACCTTCAACATGAACTTAGTGGTTCATTAGCTAAATAACAAGCAATAAGTAGTTTAACTCAGTCATTGAACTATAGACACATGAAACGTAGTCTTACATAATGATTTTTGATGCAGGAGCATTAACCCATCCTCTGAGAAAATCCACAAGAACGACTTTCGAAAGGTGTAATTGTGAAAAGGAGGGGTAATTACTATTTTGTAATGGATTAAAACCATAAAAAAACATATCCATGAGGGATATTAGGAATTAATTGAGGGCTTTGTGGGGATGATCATGTTGAGCGCTTTGTGGAGAGGATCATGGTGAGAGATTTATGGAGAATATCATGGATCTTAAAATAATCCATGATATTATAATTTTCATTTATAAATTTTAAAATTGTGTGTGTGTGAAGGGAGGCCAATTAGATGAATATCAGAACCGCCAAGGCGACATGTAATAGTACAGTGATTAATTTAATGAGATTTGATTTTTGTTTTATGTAATTATATGTGTATGAATCATGGGTTGATGTTTTAATGGCTTGATGCATTGATCAATTGAAATTCTTTGATGAATTAATGATGCATTCATGCACGGGACAGAGAGAACAATAGAAGCATAATGGGACCATAACTCAAAGGTCTAGGACCAAGACCAGTAAAAAGATTGATAATATTTGCAACAACCTAGATCAAGGAGTGCTCGAAGGGTTCCAGAGAAGAGAACCAGGAAGATGCCAAAATCCAAAACTCATGAGAAAGTTTGGTGATGTATTGTGTAGCAAGGTGGATACTTGCTACTACAGAGGCATGTTGCAACTCACGAATTAAATTTGTTATGAGAAGACCAAATGCATATGACCAAGAGGTCATAAATTTTTGTACCTTGGGAGTTTGATGCAGAAGCATTGACCCATCCTCTGATAAAATCAACAAGAACAAGTTCTGGCAGGTGCAGTTGTGAAAAGGAGGGGTAATATCTATTTTGTAAAAGATTAAAAGCATAAAAAATCATATCTATGAGAGATATTAGGAATTTGTTAAGGGATTTGTGGAGAATATCATGTTGAGCACTTTGTGGAGAGGATCATGTTGAGAGTGTTAGAGAGAAGATCGTGGATCTTGAAATAATCTATGATATTGTAATTTTCCTTTACAAATTGTAAACTTGTGTGTGTACTAAGGGATGTCAATTGGATAAATATCAGACCTTCCAAGGCACCATGTAATAGTATATTATTAAGTTAATAAGATTTGATTTATGCTTTATGTAATTCTATCTGTATGAATCATGGGTTGATGGCTTGGTGCATTGATCAATTGAAATTGTTTGATGAATTAATGTTGCATGCATGCATTGGACATAGAGCGCAATAGAAGCATAGTGGAGCCATAACCCATAGGAATAGGATCAAGACTAGTAAAAATATTGAAAATGAAGAACACCCAATTTTTTTTCATCAATCTCTATGGTCTTAAACACAATCACCAAAACAAACACCAAAATTCATAGAACACCAACTTAAGGTTTAAGGACACAAGCTCAAATTCAACTCCAACATTGACCAATCATTTGTGTTATCCTCCATAGTTTCCACTCTATCCAGAACTAGTCGGGAAGCCTTCCAAGTGAATATCAAAGCATGATTGAGCCAACATGAATGAGAGATAGTGTGGGAGCTTCTATTCCTCCACTATGAGGATGTATATATCCTTCTCAAGGTTTGTTCATGCTTTATGATAGGGAGAGCATGATTTATTCTCCTCTACATGTTTCTTTGATAGAATCCATTTGGACCTCAAAGAGAGCCTTGTCTTTTATTCTCTTAAATTTTCTCCCCCTTCAATAGTTGTCTCTTTGATCTGCAGGAGGAAAATGGGAATAGTCACCAACTTCCCTTCCTTTTCCCTAGTCCAATCTCATAAAGACTATTAGTGAACTCTCATAAATGAATTGTCAACATTTTACTGTCAACTCCAATTAAACTCCAATCGTATCACATTAATCTTTTCAATCTTTGGATTCTCTCTACTACAAGGAATTGTGGCACTAAATTCACATGGGTATGGGTTATGGCTTTTCAAAATAGGTGAGCAAGAAATTTTCCCTTAGACCATGGACCCATAAGGATGTCCCTTCCTCAGTTGTTTTAATTAATTAATTAGTTTTAAAAATTAATTATCCGGTCTGTAATAAGAGGTTCAACCAATCATGGTTTTCTCCCATTCTTGTATTATAGTCTAAATTGTTATTATAAGAAGAAAGGGTAGAACAAGGGGATGTTACAGCAATCAGAAAATAGGATTTGAGGTCCAACTTCTTTATGCGAGTTTTATAATCCAAAATGAAAACTTTGTTTATTAACAAATCCAACAGTAATAAATGTGCATAGTCCTTTACCATTCAAGCATAGGCTATTTCTGTTTTTCATAGAATTAGATTGGGCAAACTAATTCAAACTCATAGCCTTAGAGAATTCAAAGGGTGTTGAATGATTTCACTTTGTCGTGAAAATCGTGTATCTCATGACAAACATATACATCTATATATGTGCTTGTGTCCAATGTAGGTGAAGGAACAATCAATGCTCAAAGGCTATGGTGATAGCTCTTACACAACAAAGAAATTGAATTTCAAACTAGCAATCACCACAACTATTACAAGTGTTGTAACTAAAGGTAGGGTGTTGCCATGGTTTACAGAATAAGAAGACATAATTTCCTCTTTGTGAGAGTTTTGGTGCAATTGGCTTAGGTTGATCAAACAATTACAAATCAATTAAACCACACCTTTCATGCAACAATGTAACCAAATCATGAAAGAGGCAAGCGGGGACTTGCTCCTTCATAACTATCCCACTTGTTTGGTCAATAACATCTTATTCCATATTTTCTAAATTCTATGTTTAGAAGAAATTTGATTCATGTCTGGTTAGATAAAAGTCAAATGAAAAATGAATATTGGTTATAATCCTTATGGTGTAAAAGCATCAATACATATATTTTTTTGACAAAACTATTACATTGAAACATGCAAATATACATATGGATTTCAGGAAACGTAATCTCAAATACATATGGTTTTGGGAAAATGGATCTCTACAATATTGAGCATCTACGATTAGATTACGTCAAAATCAAAAATTTGTTTTCAATGGAAGAATATTTTACTATCTCATAAGATTCTTCCTTTTCTTTTTATATACTAAAATAACAAATATTTTTAAGGGAAAATGATTAAATCTAAAATGTATTTGAATATAATGGATAATAGCATAGTAGCAAAGATATTAATGTGAACAAAAAAATATAATTGGTGATTAGAGAGTCTCAATTGAAATGAAATTAAAGGTAAGGTGAAAACTTTGTTACTTATTATAAATGAGTAGACTAGACTTTACTTTAGTATTTATTTTAAGATTATAAAATTATTCATATATACATATTATCTCATATACATTCAAAAATTAGTGTATGTCTCGATATATACTTGTATAATTTGGGAAAGGAATTTTATTCATATAAATAAGAGTTTAATTCAACCAATATGCCATTAGGTGAAACCAATATGCCTTTAATTATAAGTACATTTAACATATAAATAATAATTGAAAAGAGTGGACCATTAACTAGAGTCACATGTATTGGTTACAATGGCCATTCATGTAACAAGGGACCTGGAGAATCATATGCAAGAAACCCCCCAAGGGGAAATTATATTAAATAAGAATCATCTTGTGTTTTTATTATATAAATGATCACAAAGTATAATGATAGGTGACCATAACAATTATGTCCAAATAATATTTTTGGTTGAAACTATTTCCTCAACTTCATCCACGATATATCAATGAATCTATCCTGAAATATCTCAAGCAATTTCCATCCTTAACATTACTAATTTCTCCTCATATCTCATTCTTCTATAGACTTCTATGGTTGTTCTACCTCATTACATTTACATTGCATAATTTATACATTAATTATAAATCACAAGTAGGATTTATTCCTTTACACTTCCCCTTAACGAGTACTTATGATTTATCTATCTTTAGTTATCCTTTCAACTAGTCCCATCTTTATCTTCAACATTTTTCACTCTTCTTATTTGGCCTTTTTCTGTCATCTTTATTTATCTTCATCTTTCATATTGTACCTACAAAACATAAACAATGTGTTTGTTGAATTTCGTATTAAAAAATTACCATTCACTGGAGTACGTGGGTCGAAAACCATTATATTTGTCAGTTCTCTAGGGAAATTTTTCTCGTACATGTTTCAAAAATATATCTGTGTACCTATACATTCAACTCCCCCTATGTCGTCAAAATTCATCAACCTAAATTTTATTTTGGATTACCCTAATCATACCCTGGGTTTTCTTAGATTACTCTTAACCATATAAGCCTTAGGTTGTTTCAATTTACCACAAAGTGGTTTTTGATAACCATAAACCTTCCTCTCTCACAAGAAGTGATTATTGAGAACCCCTTCCTCTCCCATGGAAAGTAGTTATTGAGCACCATTGTCTCTTCATTGGGAGTGTACTTGCCTTATCTAGATTCCAACACATTGATTTATGTACATTCAATTTAATTTTTCATTCAGGTCAATTTATCCCTTTCCTTTCTATATCAAATACAAACATTTCCTCTCCACAACAAATACATTAGGGACCATTAAATTGTTTAGAAATATTTATTTCTATGGATTCACTACATATACATCTTAATTTTGAACACAAGGTATTATTAATTATCTTGCTTCATGTCCTTCTGTGAATATCCTCATCTGCTATTTTCTTTTTCTTCTATTTTTCTCACCTTTTTTTGACTATTTTTCTTCCATTGCTTCATTCTACTTCATTCTTTTTTCCTTCAAATACAGGTTCCATTCTTTTTGTCATCATCTTCTTTTAGCATGATGCTTCTATCATGCAGTATACTTGTTCTTTGTCCTTACCTTTCTGCTCCATTCATGGAGTCTTCTTCTTTCTTCATCTTCTCCATTCATGTTGCTTGTGCTTCATGGAATATGTATCTTTTTTCTCTCTTCTACATATTCTTTTGTCATGTAAATCTCCCATTGTACCTAAATAATTATTTATTTAAGGAATTGCATCTCCATCCAACAAGACACCTACAATTACATGCTTACAAATATATGTTTCTTATTGGATTGTACAATGTCCAACAAGGAAACCTATTACCTTGGCTTGGAAAACTTAAGTGACGCGCAACGGTCATGACTTAAACTTTGATTTACTTTGACTATAGACTCTCAATAATTCTCTAAAATGACACAACCATACTGACCATGCACCATTCTTCATGAATAGCTTTAAAATTTTACTATCAACTTGCAAACTTAATGAATTCCACTCTAAAATTTCCATCTCAATTTAATCTTCTTACTTGACTTACCATGACTTTGACTTTAAAAAACTTTTGTGGCTTAGATTATATTCTAAATTTTTTTACTTGTAAATTACAATTCAATACTCATAATGTTGACCAGACAAATCTTTTACTCCATTTATTGACATTTATTAACTAAACAAAACTTTATAATCAAGAAATCCATCACTTTTTACATAAGGTTTACATCAACCTAAAATTGTAACTTTTCATTTATTCATTTTTACTCTAACTTAACTTGTAAAAGAACTTCATTACATAACTACTTTGATCATTTCAAAACTTCATCACAGGTTTTACATTACATTACTATCTTGACATTTATAACTCTACATAAGGTTTACATCAACCTAAAACTGTAACTTTTCATCTATTCATTTTTACTCTAACTTAACTTGTAAAAGAAATTCATTACATAACTACTTTGATCATTTCAAAACTTCATCATAGGCTTTACATTACATACTATCTTGACATTTGTCACTCTACATAAGGTTTACATCAACCTAAAATCGTAACTTTTCATCTATTCATTTTTACTCTGACTTAACTTGTAAAAGAACTTCGTTACATAACTACTTTGATCATTTCAAAACTTCATCACAGGCTTTACATTGCATTACTATCTTGACATTTATAACTCAATAGTGATTATAAAATTATTCATTTTTACTTAACTGGTAAAAGAACTTCATTACATAACTACTTTGATCATTTCAAAACTTCATCACAAACATTACATTACATTACTATCTTAACATTTATAAATCAATAGTGATTATAAAATTAAATTCAATCCTCTCATCAAATTTGAATTAAATTGACCTATCACCAAAGAGAACCCCATCATATCATATGCCATTTTATGTTATGGTCCATATATTTATTATAAATAAATAAATAGAGAGTAATATTCAAATAATAATAAAGGTTTATCCACCTTATTTCAGCTTCCGCTTCAAGGAAAGGGATGATCATTAGATTCTTGCTTCTATCTACTCTTATTTTCATTGGTTGGAAATCCACCAACAGTGGCCACGGTTTCCAACTCAACCACAGGCTAAGTCACCCTCTCTTTCCTCAAAATATTGTAGTTATAATCCATAAGTTCATCTTTAAATTGTTATTGTTCTTGAGTTCTGACAATATGATGCTCATTGAGCCTGTACTTGAGCTTGACAATTCCCACCATGTAATAAAGTAAATGCACAATCCCTGACGCCTCTGAATTGTGATTACCTTTGAAACATGGCTTCCTTATATAATATGACTCTTTGGCAACAACTATTCATGGAAACACTTGGCTCTCTACTCTATGGCACACACCAACTATTCCCTATTCATCCTTCTTTTGACTTGTCGTGAATCAAAAGACAGTATCTTTTCTTTCCAATCCAATTTCACATGAACATAATTGATTAAATATGAATATATTAACTATAAACTAAATGGATCTCCAAGTGAGATACCTGGAGAGTGTACAAACACTCAAACAAGTCCACTCATACATTGAGTCAAATGATCCTCAAATATATAGGCTTTCACATTAACGGGATGGTTTCAACCACTCCCTAGATATTAGGATATGAGGTCTAAGATTAGAGTCTCAAACCTATCATCATCATAACAATAATATAAGTTTATCTTTATTCATTACTTCCAACACTCCCCTTAATGGAGAAAGAATATTGAACAATAACATACGCCTGCTGGTTTAGTCTCAGCTAGGCTTACAATTAAAACATGAAAAAACTTGGTAACAGAGGTTTTCATTTTGGTATTTTTGCTTGTGAGTCCATGCTTGTTCATCTTGAGTCAAGGCTTCATCTTCACTTTCCTCGCCATGAGGTAGTGATGTATCTTCACCTAATTTCTTCCCCAGTGATGGAAAGCTTGAATTATTATTCTCGCCCTTCTCAGGATTATGACAGGCTGGATAGGAGAATTTTCCCTCTCACTATTTCTAATGTCAACCATCTGAATGTCAACTATGATGTCTTCATCATTCATTGATGTAATGTCTGCACACACAGAAATATTGATGAGATCATCACAATTTAAATTCTCTCCAGCTTTGTCTTCTTCTGCCACGTCTATGAAATCATCTTCATGTGGCTCGTCCAATTGATCTTCAACACTTTTTTCCTCTTTACGCCCTTCCTGAAGATCAGCTCGTGTGTCTTCAATCTCAGGATCTTGCACAGCAGACTGTGCCTCTTGATTCTCATGGTCATCAACAGAACCACATTGTTTTTCTGAAATTTCTTCTGACTTGAACATACTACTCATCCTAATGCCTCCAAATGCCCACATGAGAAAAACATCATCATCAAAATCAAAAATATCTAAAAATATAGACATGTTGTTAAAGTCCAGGTTATCTCGCTTTATCTTGCTTCGAGATTTCTTTTCGACTCCACATGTTCCTCAAACAAGCTCCAACAACCCCGCTACCACACAGGCAAGAAACTTCTCCCTTTGGCAGCTCTTCAACTGTAGAACCTTGTAGAGTGTGGCTTTTGTGCCACGCAGGTCCCAGTGCCCTCGATTCTGGCGATGAGCAACAAAACGACCTCTCACACGCTGGAAACGTTATCAATATCTAATTCAGATGTATGTAATTAGCAATTTCTGACAACACATATTTCTGAAGATGGGTTCAAATCAAAAAGAATTTCCGCATTTTCATTGTGGCATATAATAAATTAGAAGAAAATTTACCCAATTGGTTTTGGGATCTCCACAACCTGCAACTTAAGTTTCTCAAACAATTAAACTTCCAAGACAAATCTATTAGATGACGTTGACAGCAATACCAGATCATTGTTATCCAAATTCTCCCTCTGCATTCTAAGAAAAAAAAGGTTGAACGCAACTATTGTTGGTCAGCCACACACCATCTGTGGACTGTTACACACATGGCTCCACCAACACAGCCTCTGAGTACAAATCCTCAGCAGTAAAATCTAAAATTGCAGTGGCTTTTTCCACATAGCAATTGTGGACTTTTCCACGCAGCCTCCTCCAGAACTGACAGTCCAGGCCTGCAACATTCAATGGCCTCTACCTATTTCGCGGAATTCCACCCCAACCATGGTAGATCTCCACATTTATTCCTCCTCGGTAGTCTACAGCAACCTGCTCGCACTCCACATCAATCTGCAGCACAAGCACTCACACAGATTTGTGGATAGATCAAGCACTCAGCCTTCAAATAAATCTTCCAAGCACGCAGCATGGCAATCTTTCCACATGACTTCACTCTTACCAAATGACAACCACCTATCCACGACAAAGTAGGTCCAATCGACATAGGAAACAAAGCAGCAGCTCACCATGCAAATCTTCTGATCTCCACCACAAAGCCTTCGCTCAGTAGTCCTCACCACTGCACACACTCACCACGCAGCAAGGTCGGCGCAATTTTACGCCAAGCCCTCGCGTTGATCTGCAAAATAAAATAAAAACCATGCAAGTTTTTCCAGTGAATCGGCGTGATTTTCTCACTGAAACACACGAATCAGCACTATTCCATGCCCAAACCACATGACGCTTTTGACTCAGGCACGCCAAGCAGATTCTTCACTCAGAATGCAGGTTCCTCCGTCTTGTAGCTCTGATACCATGATAAAATATGAATATATTAACTATAAACTATATGGCTCTCCAGGTGAGATACCTAGAGAGTGTACAAACACTCATACAAGTCCACTCATACATTGAGTCAGATGAGCCTCAAATATATAGGCTTTCACACTAACGGGATGGTTTCAACCACTCCCTAGATATTAGGATATGAGGTCTAAGATTAGAGTCTCAAACCTCAAACCTATCATCATCATAGCAATAATCTAAGTTTAGCTTTCTCCATTACTTACAACACTCCCCCTTAATGGAGAAAGGGTACTGAACAATAACATACGCCTGCTAGTTTAGTTTCAGCTAGGCTTACAATTAAAACATGAAAACTTGGTAATAGAGGTTTTCATTTTGGTCTTTTTTCTTGTGAGTCCATGCTTGTTCATCTTGAGTTAAGGCTTCATCTTCACTTTCCTCGCCATGAGGTTGTGATGTATCTTCACCTCATTTCTTCCCTAGTGATGGAAAGCTTGAATTCTTATTCTCGCCCTTCTCAAGATTATGGCAAGCTGGATAGGAGAATTTCCCCTCTCACTATTTCCGGTGTCAACCATATGAACATCAACTATGATGTCTTCATCATTCATTGATGTAACTTCTGCACACACAGAAATATTGATGAGATCATCACAATTTAAATTCTCTCCAGCTTTGTCTTCTTCTACCACGTCTTTGCAATCAGCTTCATGTGGCTCGTCTAATTGATCTTCAACACTTTGTTCCTCTTTACACCCCTCCTGAAGACCAGCTCGTGTGTCTTCAATCTCAAGATCTTGCACAACAGACTGTGCCTCTTGATTCTCGTGGTCATCAACATAACCACATTGTTTTTCTGAAATTTCTTCTGACTTGAACATCTACTCATCCTAACGCCTCCAAATGCCCACATGAGAAAAACATCATCATCAAAATCAAAAATATCTAAAAATATAGAGATGTTGTTAAAGTCCAACTTATCTCACTTTATCTTGCTTCGAGATTTCTTTTCGACTCCACATGGTCCTCTAACGAGCTCCAACAACCCCGTTACCACGCAGGTGGGAAACTTCTCCCTTTGGCAGCTAAACTGTAGAACCTTGTAGACTGTGGCTTCTATACCACACAAGTCTCTGTGCCCTCGGCTTTGGCGATGAGCAACAAAACGACCTCTCACAAGCTGGAAACATTACCAATATCTAATTCTGATGTATGTAATTAGCTATTTCTGATAACACATATTTTTGAAGATGGGTTCAAATCAGAAAGAATTTTCGCATTTTCATTCTGGCATATAATAACTTAGAAGAAAATTTACCTAATTGGTTTTGGGATCTCCACAACCTACAACTTAAGTTTCTCAAACAATTAAACTTCCAAGACAAATCTATTAGACGACGCTGACAGCAATACCGAAACGTTGTTATCCAAATGCTCCCTCTACAGCCTAAGAAAAGAAAGATTGAACGCAGATATTGTTGGTCAGTCACACACTATCTGTGGACTGTTACACGCAGGGCTCCACCAACATGGCCTCTGAGTACAGATCCTCAGCAGCAAAATCTAAAATCGCAATGACTTTTTCCACGCAGCCTCCTCCAGAACTGACAGTCCAAGCCTGCAACGTTCAATGGTCTCTGGCTATTTCATGGAATTCCACCTCAACCATGGCAAATCTCCACATTTATTACTCCTCGGCGGTCCACAGCAACCTCCTCGCACTCCACACCAATCTACAACACACGCACTCACACAGGCTTGTGGATAGATCAAGCACTCAGCCTTCATACAGATCTTCCAAGCACGTAGCACAGAAATATTTCCACATGACTTCACTCTTCCCAAACAACAGCCATCTCGCAACAATTCATAGAAAACTAGGTCCAATCCACGTAGGAAATAGAGCAGCAACCCACCACACGAATCTTATAATCTCCACCATGCAGCCTTCGCTCAACAATCCTCACCACTGCGCCCACAAAACCAAGCAACAAGGTTGGTGTGATTTTACGCCAAGCCCTCGCGCCGATTTGAAAAATAAAATAAAAACCGTGCAAGTTTTTCCAGTGAATCGGTGCGATTTTCTCGCTGACACACGAAAATCGGCACTATTCCTTACCCAAACCATGTGAAACTTTTGACTCAGGCGTGCCGAGCAAATTCTTCACTCAGTGTGCAGGTTCCTCCGTCTTATAGCTCTAATGCCATAATAAAAAATGAATATATTAACTATAAACTAAATGGCTCTCCAGGTGAGATACCTGGAGAGTGTACAAACGCTCATACAAGTCCACTCATACATTGATTTAGATGAGCCTCAAATATATAGGCTTTCACACTAATGGGATGGTTTCAACCACTCCCTAGATATTAGGATGTGAGGTCTAAGATTAGAGTCTCAAACCTCAAACCTATCATCATCATAGCAATAATCTAAGTTTAGCTTTCTCTGTTACTTCCAACACTCCCCCTTAATGGAGAAAGGGTACTAAACAATAACATACGCTTGTTGGTTTAGTCTCAGCTAGGCTTACAATTAAAACATGAAAAAACTTGGTAACAAGAGGTTTTCATTTTGGTCTTTTTTTGCTTGTGAGTCCATGCTTGTTCATCTTGAGTCAAGGCTTCATCTTCACTTTCCTCGCCATGAGGTATTGATGTATCTTCACCTCATTTCTTCCCTAGTGATGGAAAGCTTGAATTCTTATTCTCGCCCTTCTCAAGATTATGACGGCCTGGATAGGAGAATTTTCCCTCTCAATATTTCCAGTGTCAACCATCTAAACGTCAACTATGATGTCTTTATCATTCATTGATGTAATGTCTACACACACAGAAATATTAATGAGATTATTACAATTTAAATTCTCTCAAGCTTTGTCTTCTTCTGCCACATCTTTGCAATCAGCTTCATGTGGCTCATCCAATTGATCTTCAACACTTTGTTCCTTTTTACACCCTTCCTGAAGATTAGCTCGTGTGTCTTCAATCTCAGGATCTTGCACAACAGACTGTGCCTCTTGATTCTCATGATCATCAACAGAACCACATTGTTTTTCTTAAATTTCTTCTTACTCAAACATACTACTCATCCTAATGCCTCCAAATGCCCACATGAGAAAAACATCATCATCAGAATCAAAAATATCTAAAAATATAGATATGTTGTTAAAGTCTAGCTCATCTCGCTTTATTTTGCTTCAAGATTTCTTTTCGACTCCACACGGTCCTCTAATGAGCTCCAACAACCCCATTACCACCCAGGCTGGAAACTTCTCCCTTTGGCAGCTCTTCAACTGTAGAACCTTGTAGACTATGGCTTCTATGCCAAAAAGGTCTCTGTGCCCTTTGCTCCGATGATGAGCAACAAAATGACCTCTCACAAGCTGGAAACGTTATCAATATCTAATTCTCATGTATGTAAATAGCAATTTCTGATAACACATATTTCTGAAGATGGGCTCAAATCAGCAAGAACTTTCGCATTTTCATTGCGGTATATAATAACATAGAAGAAAATTTACCCAGTTGGTTTTGGGATCTCCACAAACTGCAACTTAGGTTTCTCAAATAATTAAACTTCTAGGACAAATCTGCTAGATGACGCTGACAGCAATACCGGATCGTTGTTATCCAAATGCTCCTTTTGTGGCCTAAGAAAAAAAAGTTTGAACGTAGCTATTATTGGTCAATCACACACCATCTGTGTGCTGTGTTAGACATAGTGCTCCACCAACACGGCCTCCGAGCATAGATCCTCAGCAACAAAATTTGAAATCGCAGCAGCTTTTTCCACACAGTAGTTGTGGACTTTTCCACGCAACCTTCTCTAGAACTGACAGTCTAGGCCTACAACGTTCAATGGCCTCTGGCTATTTCACGAAATTCCACCTCAACCACGGCAAATCTCCACAGTTATTCCTCCTCGGCGGTCTACAGCAACCTACTCGCTCTCCACACCAATCCGCAACACAAGCACTCACGCAAGCTTGTGGACATCTCAAGCACTCAGGCTTTAGACAAATCTTCCAAGCACGCAACACAACAATCTTTCCACATGACTTCGCTCTTCCCAAACACCAGCCACCTCGCAACAATCCATAGCAAACTAGGTCCAATCCATGTAGGCAACAGAGCAGCAACCCACCACGCAAATCTTCTAATCTCCACCACACAACCTTTGCTCAGCAATCCTCACCATTGTACGCACTCACCATGCAGCAAGGTTGGTGAAATTTTACACCAAGCCCTCATGCTAATCTGCAAAATAAAATAAAAATCCACGCAATTTTTTCCAGTGAATCGGCATGATTTTCTCGCTGACACACGTGAATGCTATTCCGTGCCTAAACCATGCGATGCTTTTGACTCAGGCGTGCTGAGTAGATTCTTCACTTAGTGTACAAGTTCCTCCGTCTTGTAGCTCTGATACCATGATAAAATATGAATATATTAACTATAAACTAAATGGCTCCCCAAGTGAGATACCTGGAGAGTGTACAAACACTCATACAAGTCCACTCATACATTGAGTCAGATGAGCCTCAAATATATAGGCTTTCACACTAACGAGATGGTTTCAACCACTCCCTAGATATTAGGATATGAAATCTAAGATTAGAGTCTCAAACCTCAAACCTATCATCATCATAACAATAATCTAAGTTTAGCTTTCTCCATTACTTCCAACACTCTCCCTTAATGGAGAAAGAGTAGTGAACAATAACATATGCTTGCTCGTTTAATCTTAGCTAGGCTTACAATTAAAACATGAAAATACTTTGTAACAGAGGTTTTCATTTTGGTCTTTTCACTTGTGAGTCCATGCTTGTTCATCTTGAGTCAAGGCTTCATCTTCACTTTCCTCGCCATGAGGTAGTGATGTATCTTCACCTCATTTCTTCCCCAGTGATGGAAAGCTTGAATTATGACTCTCCCCCTTCTCAAAATTATGACAGGCTGGATAGGAGAATTTTCCCTCTCACTATTTTTGGTGTCAACCATCTGAATTTCAACTATGATGTCTTCATCATTCATTGATGTAACGTCTGCACACGCAAAAATATTGATGAGATCATCACAATTTAAATTCTCTCCATCTTTGTCTTCTTTTGCCACATCTTTGAAATCAGCTTCATGTGGCTCGTCCAAGTGATCTTCAACACTTTGTTCCTCTTTACACCCTTCTTGAAGATCAGCTCATGTGTTTTCAATCTCAGGATCTTGCACAACAAACTGTGCCTCTTAATTCTCATGGTCATCAACACTTATCATCTCTTCTTTTCCCAAGTTTCTTAACTCAGGTA